>QZLH01000009.1:99076-117052 GCA_003833135.1 Oehlia diaphana
TTTTTTATTTTTTTTTTTGTATATATTAGAAAAAAAATTTAATTTTTTTTTTTTTTTTAGAAAAAAAAAAAATTTAAAAAAAACTTTTTTTTAAAAAAAAAAAAAATTTTTTTTTTTTTTTTTTTTTATATTTTAAAAAAAAAATTTTTTTTTTTTTTTTTTTTTAAAAAAAAAAATAATTTAGATAACACGTTTTTATAAAAAAAAAAAAATATTTTTTTTTTTTTTTTTCACATACTTGTACGATAATAGCTTTACTTTTGTATCTTTTGTTTCCCGATTTAGTTTAATAGATCATCGAAATTTTTTTTTGTCACATGTGGTTCAATAACCACGCAGTAATTGTATGAAATTAATGTTGATTGATAAACACAATAACGTCTTTTTATAATAATGAATTGCAATTATTAAAATTATAATGATAGGATGAAATAAATTTCTTTTGTTGTAAATAATGGGCAAACATTTTAAATTATGTTTGAATCAAATTGATTCTGATATAAATAAAAATTTATAAAGGGTTTTATTTAAAAATTTATTAAAATTTGATATTATATATAGTACATCTATAGTACATCAGAAGAATTTGAATTTTAAAACAATTAAATACGCTTACGTTACAAAAATTGCTAAAATTTCATCGACACAACCATAACGGTAGATGTTATGTATTATTCATCCTGATTTAAAAACTCAGATTCCCATGCATCTAGTGATTACGATGTAAAAAAATAAATAAATGGTATTTAATTGAAAAAAAAAATTAATTTAAAAAAAAATTAAATATAATAAATACTTACAATCTTACAATCTTACCTAATGTAACGAAGAACTTTCGAAAGATTTTAAATCGGGTATAGATTGTAAGTTCAAATCAAAAATTGGCATATCATGACAAGCCAATAGAAAGTGCAATATAAAATAGTATTTCTGAGATGAGACGAAAAAGCAACAGATGGATGTTAAATATATAAAGATGATCAACATTTTAAATTGAAACATTTTGACTATGGTGGAAAAGTCCGTTGAACAGAGTAGAACGATAATTATTTTCAATTTGAGGCGTTGTAATTGATGCGAATGACATTGTCTTCATTAAATCACCGTCTTGTCTGCTTCAATTTCTTCATCACCAAATTATCACAATCACAACATTTCGTGATTCTTTCAGTAATGTTTGGACGCAACTCCTTTTCAAAAATATCTAAAGATAATTTACATCTCATAAATAGGAAGTCGACACGAAGAAACTATCCACAAAAATAATTCCAAGATTTAATCATTAACTAATTCAGAAGATTTAAATCCAAGAATATCTGTAATAGTATTTTATTATTAATTATAATTGCTCAATCAAAATTTGTTACTTAAATAGATTTGTTATTTCCGTACCTTGAACGGTCATGATGAATTAATCTTACATCATGAATTAATTTATCCTGTGAGAAATATCTGCTGATGGAGATCAAACACATTTTACATGATCCATTAAAATCATTTATGCTTTCTCGTTAGGATTAGGATCTGTGATAAATCCAGGAATAATCCAATCTTGACGCTATTCTGTTTGAATTGTTGAACAATTTACGTGAGCGTGAGCTCAAAATTCCTTAATTAAATATCCAAAGTCGTTGTCGTTCTTTTAAAAATTTTTCGACCACAAATCCATTACCAATTCACGATTTCCTTTAATTGATACCAAACCACTTCTCCTGCCAGACATTCTACATGTACGTACTAAATTTGCTGGTTTGCATTATTTATAACATCAATCACTCGTGATAAATAATCCAATCTTGATGATGTTCTTGATGGTATTCTGTTGTTGAACATTTTAATGTGCTCAATATTCTATAATCAAATATCCAAAGTCGTTATGTTCTTATTAAAAAATTTTTCGACTATAAACCCGTCATCATAATTCCATGATATCTTATCATCAGTACAAAACACCTTTCCCACCATTTTATCTACAGAGCTTTTGTAAGAATACATTTTATATGCGAGTACTTAATTTGCTGTTTTGCATTGAGTTTATCTATAACATCAATCACCTGTGATAAAACATCTTGGTACAAGTTGGTTCCATAAATTATTTTTCTCAACACTTTACACTCTTCAGTCTCCATATGCCATAACCATTAATAATACGACAGATTTTTAGTAACCTTCATATTTCCACCGAATAAAATATTTCCTGAATCTCGAGCGTCCTAATTTTTGAAATTTCAAGAAATTTTAATTAACCAAATTTAATATAATTAATATAATTGATAAAAAATTAATGAACACTTGTTAAGATCAAAAAAGAAACCATTCAATGTATCATTACATTACCAAATTCATTATCAATTATTCTAACCGAATAAATAACTTGATTTCAAAATCAGCCGAACTTAATTCCAAATAAGTTGCAGTATTTAATTAAAGTTTTGGTTTAGTTATTGTAATAAAAATGTTTTTTTAATAATAAATTATTATATAATGACTATATTTTTTTTATTTTGAATATTGAATTATAAGAAAATGTTCTTTCCATGAAAAGTAAAGTATGAAAAATGTCGAACATCTTTATGAACGATACATATTGATCGACAGTGTCACGGGTTCATTTACATCGAAGTTGGCGTATTTTGCACGTCACGCGAACATAACTTTATTTTCTGTATACCTATCGGCTTTTTTTGTCCTATTGTCGCTATTTGTCGCTATTGTTGCTCCAGTATTACGTACACCATTTATTTAAAATACAGTAATTATAATATAAAAAAAAATACATCATAAAAAATTTTTTTTTAATCTATTCAATTATGAACAGTTTAAATTCTGACAACATCGTAATAATTGTTTTGCATCACATTCATTAGCAATATTTTCAACCTCACATAAATTATCATGATTCAAATAACCCTTTAATGCCTTTTCACATCTTTGAATTAAAGTAGGTATAAGAAATTTAGAAGAATAACGAAGTAATGTAATCCATTTATCATAACTTTCAATATTTGGAAGTGTACCAGTACAAAGATAATTAATAATAATTTTTAATGAATTATAAGGAATATCAGTATTAGTTAATACGAGTGTTTTATCATTTGATTTCATTGACGTATTAAAATAACCTGATCTTTCTGATAATATCTTGGAATTAACATGAAATTCCCTAGATTTCTTATTAGAATTACCAGAACTTCCAATATTTTGATCATCCTCAGTAGAAAATTCATAATGAATAATAAAATCATTTATTGATTCATAATCAGAAAAAAGTAATTCTGGTAAAGGATCAATAATAATATCAGGTTTTAATTCCACTCTAACATCAAATCCAAAAGATTCATCATCAATGTCCCTGAAAAATATTAATTTATTCAAATCTTGTTTTTTATCATCATCTCTTAAACGCGCCATTAATATAAAACCATATTCATTTTTAACAAATCGAGTAACGTCTTCGATCTCTTTTACATGATGTATATTTTGATTCAATTGAATTAAATTCCATGTTGGATTTGGATTTTTCATCGTGGGTAATGATTTAATAAACCATTGAATACTTGCAGAATTATTTAACATACCAAGTGGTAATCTTAAATCAATAGAATTAATAATATAATTTCCAATACGATAATCAAATTTCCAAGAAATTTCTCCATCATCATCATCATTTATCAATTCTATATCATTAGTTCTTTCTTTCCATTTTTTTAAATATTTATTAGTTAAAATACCATTTTCATAATAAGCATTGGTTTTTGTATTATATGATATTCTATTCTTATATAAATTATTATTATTATTCATTTTAATTGGTATAACATGAAGTAAAAATTTATCACAAAATATTCCTCCATTAGTTTCATCATAAACTTCGGCGGTTTCTATAGGTTCATATAAAGAATTTTCATTATTATAATATATATTAGAGTTGTTGTTTAAATTTCCATTTGATAAACTATTACTTGAAGAATTTTCTTTTAACATATTATACATAATATTAAGATACATTTTGACGAATGATACCAAAAAAGAAAAATTTTTTTTCGTGTATTTATATTTTATCAATATGACACATGACATCATTAATGACGTACGATCGGCATTTCTAGACGACTTAAGTTCTAAATCGAAATTTCTAATAATGTGAGCTGATTTTTTTATTTCCGGAATAAAGTCGATAAAATACCTGAGCTATTGTTGTGGCTGCAAATGCATTTGGATCTTAAACTCACTGAACTTATTATCATCATAGTTTTTATTGACTGATTTGGATATCTGAACCGTGATAGGATCTTTTATAGTATTTTATCGATCCTTAAACGCTTCGTCGAAATGGAAGTAGCGAAAAATTGAGGCTTTTTTTTTTACTATGATCCTTTACATCTATGATTTAAACTTTTAATCTGTCTTTTAAAAAAATTATAATTATCTAAGAAAATTATGATGCATAAAAAACATGCTTTATAATATTTATTGAAGAAAACAAAGAATAGTTAGATCATACGCGTAATTAATGTATTTGGTGTATTAATTTGTGCTATAAAATAATAATATATATTAGTTGACTTTTTGAATACATCAAACTACTTATTAACAACTTATGATGGACTTTTCCAACTTTTTAAAAGAATACACTAGAAAATATGATTATATTTACCAGCGCATCATCAAAATGGTTTAGCTACTTCATATTATTGTCTTTTACTTTTCTTGACATGTTACGAGTGATTGCTTCTTAAGTGCACTCCTCTTAGAACCTGATGGCCGTTGTCTCTTTATCTCCATCATCATCATTATCATCCCATCATTGTCATCCTCATCAGTGTTAGATGTAGACAGATTAGTTGTATATATATTTCAAAATAATACAAACATTCAAGAAATATTATCTGTGTGATGGATTACTGGTCATCCTGACAAAAAAAATCATGTTCAAATATACATCGTGAGAAGGCCATATTTGAGGTCGCTAACGACCATAAATCCGATGATCTAATATACGAGCTTGTCCATCATCTTCTATTGTCAATGCTACGTTACATGCATTAACAATTCGGCTTCATCAACAGTGATCAACCATCAAATTCCTCATTACTGTTCAGGTTAGTTTCAACTAAAAGTATCAGAGTAACTTCCGGATCATTCAAACTCTACATACTCGACGAAGAATCTTGGTAATTTGTCAATGCTGGCTTCCTTCTCTTTTATGCCAAATTGAATGAACTATTGAAGATTGATTGTAAATTTTACGCGATATTACGCCTGATTGAGCTTCAATACAATTAAGGATACATATACAGGATACTGTATTCTTTTCAATGTTCAGGATTTTCCGGTAAAGCTTTAACTGAGTTTGTAAATTAGAAAGATTTCAGTTGATAACACAATAAAGAAAAATAAGAATCACATGATGCATAGAATTGATGACGTGATTTCACTATACTTCTCAGAAACATTGGTATAATAAATTCCGCTAGAATATCAACGTGTAAACCTCCATTTGTTGATGCGTTACGTAAAAAAGGTCTGTTCTATAAAACGCCATCTAATCGTAGAAAGATAATTGATAATACGGGCGCTAGCGTCGATTTTGCCATAAAATCACCACTTCATTCACATCACATTTACTAGGAATATTAATTGAAAAATTTGATTTTTATTGTAATAATAATACTCGTGATAATATTTTCCAAAAATAAAGTAAATCGCGAAATGTGAAAAAACTATTTAGAAAAAAAAAAAAATGAAAATTTACAAATGTCCGTATATAATAACATAAATAAATTTTGTTATTCTAACGAAAGAAAAAAAAAATAAAAATAAAAATATAAAATAAAATAAATAAAATAATGTTACTATCTTAAGGTGCTTAAAATTTTAATAAGATATTATTAACTAGTTTCAATCAACTGTTGACTTAATGGTGGTTCAAAATTATCACAATATCGTAATAATTGCTCAGCACCATATTCATTAGCAATGGTTTTAACATCATTTAAATTATCATGATTCAAATAACTTCTTAATTCCTTCTCACATCTTTGAACTAAAGTAGGTATAAAAAATTTAGAAGCATCACAAAGTAATGTGATCCAATTATCATAACTATTTATGATTGGAAGTTTACCAGTATAAAGATAATTAAGAATGATTTCTAATGATTCATAAGAAATATCAGAATCATTCAAAGTGATTGATTTGTCTTGTGATTCACCCATTTTTGATTTCAATAATTTACTAAAATGATTTGATAATAACTTTGAGTGAACATGAAGATCCTTAGGTTCCTTATCGATTTCCTCCTTATCGGTTTCCTCCTTATCGGTTTCTTCCTTATCGATTTTCTCCTTATCGGTTTCTTCCTTGTCGATTTCATTATCGAGAGAGCTAGAACTTGAAATAATTTGGTAATCATCAGCAGAAAATTCATAATGGATAACAAAATCACGCGTTGAATCATCCAAATCCGATAATTTTATTAAAGGGTCGACAATAACATCAGGTTTTAATTCAACATTAACGTCCAATCCAAAAGTTTCATCATTTTCAGTTTCTAAATTCTTATCCAATACACTAAAATTTTGTCTAAATAATTGAGATTTTTGCCATTTAATTGGAGATTCATCACCGCCACTTAAACGAACTTGTAATATAAAACCATATTCATCTTTAACAAATTGACTAACATCAACGATCTCATTTACATTTTGACCAGATGTATTAACTTGAATTAATTTCCAACCTGGGTCTGGATTTTTCATCGTGGGTAATGGTTTAATAAACCATTGAACGCTCGCAGAATTATCAAAAGTACCAAATGATAATCTTAAAATAAGAGAATTAATAATGTAACTACCAATACGATAATCAAATTTCCAAGAAATTTCACCATCATCATTCATTATTTCATTGAAAGGAGTTCTTTTTTCGGTATCAGGAACTCTTGCCAAATATATTTTCTTCCAATCATATTCAATTTTTAATTTAATATTATCCCATTGATAAGTTCCTTCCGCCCATTTCTTTAAATATTTATTAGATAAAATTCCATTCTCATAATAAGCGTTAGTTTGTGTATTATAAGAGATTCTATTTATAAATAAATTATTCTTTTCATCGACCGGTACAACATGAAGCGAAAATCTATCACTCAAAGTTCCTCCGCTAGTATCATCGTAAACTTTTCCAGCTTCTAAATTTTCACAGTCATCGTTCGACGATGAACTAGTTGGAAAATTTTCATTTATTAGGTTATTTATAAAGTCGAGAATCATTTTTTTTTTTTTTTAGATGTGTTAACGAGTTAAAAAGAAAAAGAATAAAAACATAAATTTATCCCATATTTATTGACTAATTGGTTTCATTTATTGACGGATTTAGTAATATGACAATCAAACATTATGTCTCATGATTATGCAACAGATCGATGATTATTTAGGACAGCTGCGCCAAATGCGCCATATAAACTGTTGGCATACTAACTTTCCTAAGCAAATACGCCCTTTTTTCTTTGTATTACAGATAAAATTTACAAAACTACGCATTTCAAGGGCAACTTCCTTTTACGTATAACATTTACAAATATTTATTTGTTATTATAGTTATTATTCAATGGTAATAATATTAAAATCAAATAACATAAACAGAAATTTATCAGATTTTCATTTATCATGGGTTAAATTATTAAATTACCGGTTATGGTACGACTCACAATAAACTCGCGGATAGCCATTTCACCGACTCCGATTTCGCCAAATCAATCAATTTTATTTTTTTTTAAAATTTTGTAATTATTTTTATAAATTGGGTATAACATAAATAGAAAATTTCCAAATTGTCGTCACGCTTACACCTGCAGCATTTAAATCTAGAAACTCTTATAAAAAGTCAACCTTATAACGGTAATTTAAATATACGAAGAAGTAAGAAACAAATACACGTATGAAAAAAAATAAATAGTTTTCTATTAATCATTTAATTTATATCAAAATTGTATAAATAAATAATATTCTAAAAATTTATTTAACATATATATAAAATATAAACATATTTGTTGCCATCATCTTAAATTAATAATCATAACTACTACAAATAGAATACAAACAATAAATTTATTTTTTTGTTATAAAAAATATATTATTTATACATGTATTTTTTTTTGGATTATAAAATTAAAATGAAATATTAATTCTTTATAAAAAAAAAAATTCAAATTCCAATCCTGATATTATTACAACATCACCATTTTAATAATTAAGCCTACAAATTTATCTTTCTTGGAGAGTCTATAATTTTCTTTTCCAGCTGGAGCAACTTTTTTGGTCTACAACTCCCGTGCATAATCCACGTATTTTCGTTTCCTTCTAGTTCTTTTTATCTGTTATTCTCTACTGTTCCTATGAATGTTCGCCAAGAAAATCCTTTGTTTGACTAAACCTCACTATTTCCCGTACGTCATTTACAATATAACTTTATTTAAGATTTTGCTATTAAGAGTAAATTATAAGTCAAATTTAAATGGTTGATGATTATATATAATTTAGCTCCCAAATTAAGGCTTGTGAAAAATTTTGACAAGTGATGTCACTGGTGTTAGACACTAAGGGCGAAGAGAAAGTGTTTGAGGATCTACTTGGATCGGTGGATTTGAATCATATTTCGAGAGTGAAATGTGGATATCTTAATGCCTCTGTAAAATATAAGAAAGTATAACGATAAGCACCACATTTTTTTTTACGTAAGATAAAATGAATATTTAAAAACGCGGTGTTACTTTATAATAAAAGCAATGACTTCTTATATACAGTATAATCAACATCCGGTATAAAATGACCAAAAATCTTAATTCGCCATATGCAGTTACGCAAAAATATTCCCTTGGTTATAATTCAATTATTAAATCAGTAAATTGATTTAGATCCCAGTGATACGATACGGTATTATTAATGTATTCGTCACTTTTTCGAAGGTTGGCAATAATGCATGATTTTAATAGTCAGATAATTTCGAGACAATTTCACCGAAGGGACGTTTCGTCAAAAGGATGTTTCGTCGAAAGTGCATTTGTCCATTTCGCCGAATTCCATTTCGCCAATGGACGTTTCACTGAAAATGATAGCAATTAACATTTTTATATATACTGTATACTACGATGAATAGTCGCTCGTACAAATTTCATAGAAGATATCGAAAACTTCTAATAGACAATCAATATCATTTAATGAAATTGATGCTACTAGTTCAACCAATAAAATTAAGGTAAATTATCATCTGTTAATGGTATCATTTAGTTTTAAAAATAATAATTCCAGTGAATAAAATTAGTATTATTAACTTTATTCATAATAATAAATAATTTTCTGTGTAAAGAAAACTTCAACCGTGTTATCTTTTATTAAAGATTCTTCTTTAACTGATTCCATATTAATATATTCTAACATAAAATTCTATATCGCTATATTTTGGATTATTTAATAAAACTTTTCTCCTTTCATCATTTCGGAAAAAAAAAAATTTTACAGATAAATAATTTTATTTGTACTATTTGGTGTTAGCTTTAGCCTATGTCTACTATCTAGATTTAGTTATGCCGGATTTCACAATTAATTTAACTATCGACTAAACTCGAAAAGTATAAGAATTGAGTTGAACCTATTACATCACAGCATAGTCTGGATCTTATGAATATAATACAATTATATACTCTTTTTTTTTAAAAAAAAGGTGATTGTTAATAAAATTTCTTTCATACGTAATTGGTAAAAGAATAGAACAGCACACATTTACTTTTAACTTAAAGAGACGAAATTACATAATAGCGAGTTGCGACATAATCTTGCTCAATGAGCTCATTCGACCATTCTAAGCCATTTTGATGACTAAGACAAGTGACGGATGAAGTGATTCGGAAATGTGTTAGATTTTATAATTGTTAAGATTATTTTGGACATCGTCGATAAAAACTCGTTTCAGTACTAAGCGAAAGGAGTTGATGGTTAAGTAATTATTTATTTATTAGAAAAAAAAATAATCACAATTCTAAGAGGAAAGTATTTTTGAAATAGATATACTATAAATTATGGGGAAAATTTTTTAGCCGTGCTAGCATTGAAAATGAAATCTTACCTAACGTACTGTACCGCCAGTAGCTCAATTGATTAATTCCGTTCAAGTCGAAAATTAAGAGTGAAATGAAAATTTCATTAGCGACTGAAGAATGTAAAATGTTTTAATAGTAGTGATTACTTAGTATATAATTGAAATAGTTCTTTATAATAATTGATTTAAATGCTCTCTCTATTAGTTAAACAAAAAAAAACCCTAAAGGAATTTAAATATTTTTCTTTTATTGTTCAATTTAAATTAATAATACAAATAAATAAATTAGCTAATTTACGGAAGTCGTACACTTAATTTACATTTAAACAATAAAATACAAGTAGTTCATATAATACAATCGACTAATATATAATTACTCTATATTAACATATTTTTTTTTAATCCTCCCGACCCAAATTTCGTTCCTTATTTTTATTGTTGTGAAATCTATTTAAATTATTATAATTGGAAGTGGTTTGTTCAATTGGTGGGATATACATTTCACCAGATTGAGTATTCATCATAACAACACGATAAGGTTGATCAGGAGGTAAATTAAACCTTTCATGAGGCGGTGCTATATTAGTATCAGTATTATAATGTGCTGTATTAATATTACCAGCATATTGGCGTGTCGTGTTATTATTATTATTAGCATACTGATGAGCCACATCGTTATTATTACCGCCCACACTTCGACGTGTTGTATTATTATTACTAGCATACTGATGAGCCACATCGTTATTATTACCGCCCACACTTTGACGTATTGTATTATTATTACTAGCATACTGATGAGCCACATTGTTATTATTACCGCCCACACTTTGACGTATTTTATTATTATTACTAGCATACTGATGAGCCATATTGTTTTTATTACCCAAAGATTGACGTGTTATATTATTGTTACTATAAGCCATATTATTATTATTATTATCCACATATTGACGTACTGTATTATCATTACTGACATAGTGATTAATATCATTAGCACCATGTGTTATATTAGCATCACTAGCATAATTATGATTAACAGATGAAATCCCACTTGAATTACTTGGTATACTTGGTAGTTGCTTGGTATCTCTATTAAATTGATTAATATCTTTTGATATCACTGGAACATTACTACTTGATGTGTAAATACTCCCAGAGTCTATTTGAGATGCCGGAACTTGCTGATCCACCATGTAAGGTTGATATACCGTTATTTTTTCATCTAATTGTTTAATTTTACGACGATAAATTATTACGCCAATTGCAACACCGATAAAAATAACAATTACTATAACTACTATTATAATGATTATCGTTTTATCCAAAGATTTGCTTGATTGTGATTCGTGAAAGGGGATCGAATTATTAAGCGGTTTATAATTTTTAACCCATGTGAAAGTATTTATATCTAAAATGTATAATTTATCGCTTTGTTCTGGAATCATCTCATTTGCATTGTTTCTGGTTATATTTCCTAATATTTTAGGAAAAAAAAATTGTATAATATAAGTGATCAAATTTACGTTAATTACAAAAATAATATATAAAAATTACCGAAAGCAACAATCATATAATTTTCGACAAGATTTGCGGTATGAAATACGAGAGGTGGTGGATTTATTTCTTTAGAATTTACAATAGGAATGGACCAACGAAAAGGATTATCTGAAGTATTCAATACAGCAATTTGTGGTTGAGATGCGACTAAAGTTGGCGCATACACTCCTCCAAAAATTATTATTTCTCCTTTTTTATCTATAAATTGAGATAAAAAAAAAGTGATGATAAGTAAATAATATCCCTTTTTTATTTGAATTATATATATATCAGAATTGACATACTTAATACAGCTGTATGACCCGTTCTTTCTGTAATCGTTTCCCCGGTTGCTGTCTAAATTAATTGATTTAATACATTAATAATAAATATTAAATTTATCGATAATTATTTACATATAATTACCATTGTTGACCAAGTATTTCTAATTGTATCGTATATATCAATCTTAAAAAAAGGGTATTAAAATAAAATTTTATTAATCAAACCTTAGTAGTAGCGATAGCAAAATATTTTAATCAATGATTTGAAACTAACCTTATTCATACTAATGATATCAAAAAGAATTGCATTCACGTCAGTTTGCGAACCTCCGATATAGACAATATTTCCATTTGGTAATAAAGTAGCAGTATAGTCAATTTTAGACAAAGGAGGATTAATTAGAGGCCCCGCAGTCCAAGTGTAATCAACAGAATTCAAAATACTCATATTATTATAGACTTGAATAGTTTGATAGCCTAACAACATATCAGATCCACCACCAAACATATAAATTTTTCCATTTTTATCAGTAACGGGTTGTAATTCTCTACGTCTAGTATATACCATTCCATTCATTGGCGGTGCTGGTGACCACGTTTGAGTCTTAATATCAAAGGAATATATAATTGAAGACGTTAAAACATTAGGTGAATCTTGTCTAACCATCAGTCCCGCAAAGAAAAATATTTTTGATTGATTCACTCCCCCAATAGCACTTAGACACCACGCACATGAAAATGGACTTGCCGCTTTTGCTACATATGGAACATTAGTCGTATCAAATGGTTTTGTTAAATCTATATAAAATACATCTCCAGTTGGAGAAAGTACTCCATTTATCATAGTTCCCCCACCGAAAAACCATAATTTATTATCAATTAAATGAGCATTATGTGTAAACCTTCTTTTAAGCGTAAATTGGGATTGAACTTTATTTAAAATGTTTATTATAATCCATAAAGTTAATATAAATTTAAATGAAAATAATGAAAATAAATTTTTTAATATTCTAGATATTCGAAACATTTTTTTTTTTTTAATTACATAACAAAATAAAAATCATAAAAAGAAAATATAGGGTTTTTTTTTTTTAGAGAAAGAAATATAATATTTTTTAAGGGAAAATTAAGTTCCGAATAGAATTTCGATTTATACCCGTCGGATTTTTCCAAATCGGCATGATTGTGTATTACATTGTGTAGTACGTAACTAAACTTTATTCATATAGACTATTTATTTCTTTACGGGACTAATGGATAATCGATAATTTGTAACAAACATCGGAGAAAATTAATAGCGAACTAAGTGAAATGTATTTTAAAATTAGGTACAATATTTGTTATATTAGAATGATATGCCTAATTTAGTAAATATTGTACCCTCATTTTTAAAAATAACTACAACTGATAATATTTAATAGAGAATCTCTCATAGATATGTGTTACCGCCCCTAAAAAAGGGTCGTAAATTCTTTGAAATGATTACCATAATTGTCAGTTGTACTGAATACAAATTAACAGTATGATTCACAAGTAATATGTGTACTATATAATCGGTCTAAGTATTTCTTCTGTATTTTAATTGTATATTAATTATAAATATCAGACGAACGTATATCTATTTTTTTTTTTTTTTTTCTCGAAAAAAAATTTTTTTTATCATTGTAAAAATGAAAAAAGTAAAATCAGGGTTTTATATTCCGCTCATTTGGAATGCGGCAAATTAAAATACCATTACATATTTATTAACGAATTTTTTTTTTATAGACTTAGATTGGTTTTCAATATTATTAAAATATGTATTTATTTATACAAAAAATAAAATAAAATACAAAAGAAATAGAGGAAAAACTAGCTCCTAACCCACACGTCAAATGCTATTATGGTAAGATGCGAACCCATCAAGATATAGCCAAGATTGAAGAACTACGTAAACAATAAATTTAGAAAAATTGAGAAAACGACATTTGTATTATCTTGATTCCTTTGATTGGTATCAGGTGATTGTTTCTTTCCTAAAAAAGATTTCAATTGTTTGTTAATTTTGATGTATCCTTTTATTAGAGCTAGTAGTTTATGAAAAATAGCGCAATATCCAGTTGTTCAAGACATTTATCGAATATGTCGATTTTACGGCCCGAAAGATTAAATTCCGGAGAATATTGGTTTAGATACAATGTGTAAATCAGCACTTAAACTTACAGAATTTCGGGTGGGAAAAAGATCTTTTGTACAAAACCGGGATACTCTTGTTTTGATGTCGTACAATGCTTTAACATAGGCATTAATTGATGACCGAGTAACAGAATTGATCAAAATAGAGATTTCTTACCGTGGCCTCTATGCATCGACGGCACAACCAGTACATTATCAATAAAAGTTTTTCATGTGACCTAACACGTGTGATTATTATAACTCCTAGAAAAATATGGGATTTCAATAAATGTTAGAATGAGTTGGAAGTTGGAACTTTACTAGAGTGTAATAGATAAAACCCGATAAAAATATTCTTTCACTGATTCATTAACGGGAAATGTAAATTATTCGATAAGTTCCGTTTATATATAAGGTTATTAATTCCGGAAATATGATCCTTTTACGGAAAAAGATTGAATATAAAACACGAATCGACTTTTTTATAGGGGTTGCATTTAAATCGAAAAATATTTGAGCTAAAATTTTGAATTAATGAACTCTCATTTATTATTATGACTTATTGCTCAAGGAAACCCATCTCTAACATATATTCATCTGTTATAGGATTTTTTATAATACCATAATATTTAATAATTAAATGAAATTCTTTGCAAAATTTATTTTAAGGAAATTCATCTATGACGATGCTTCTTTTTTCTACTTTTTTTATTTTTTCTTGTTTTTCTGGTGAATCCGAAAGTAAAAGAACTGTCATAAAAATTTATGATAAAAAACGAGCAAATTTACACAAATACCGACCTTCTTTGATCTTAAACTCAAATAAGATCCATCTGTTGTTGTTCCCCATGCCACTGCTGGATAGGGATTGGAATCGATTCCCAAAAAGAGAATCGATTTAAGAATCGATTAAACGCGATTAATCGAATCTCGAGATTCGATTCTAAGATTCAATTTTCGATTTCGATTAAATCGATTCTAATCGATTCTATGCGTCATAAAAAAAAACGATCATTCGCAATTAAATTTGTGATGCAACAATTTTAATAGACGAAAAATCTATGTAATTTTACTTATTTTATATGGGCATCACCGCTGGCTTAATTTCGGCCGGAATTATAATTTGGCCGGAGTTAATTGTGTAACCTAATAAAAACTTTATCACAGATGGGTCCCATTTATAAGCAAATATTCATTTAAATCTTGTGTAACTTCACTGCATAAATCACTTATTTGTAATGGTTAAAAGTGGTCTAAATGACCCTAAAAGTGGTAAGTTTGGTACACTAAATTGATGGATATGACCACTTTTAGAGTCATTTAGACCGCTTTTAACCATTAATTAAAAGTCAAAAACTTTTTTATTGTTAACTCCGGCCAAATTATAATTCCGGCCGAAATAAGTGGTGAAAAACACCTGCGGTGAAATTTAGCAACGCCCTATTTATTTTATGTGTATATTAAAGTAATTTACTGTATGTGCAATAATTAAATGAAAATAATTAATTATATAAAATAATAAAAAATTTATTAATTAAAAACTATTTCAATAAAAGAACAAATTCTATAAAAAATCGAATTACTGCGCCACAATAAAGATTCGAATTGTTAAGATTAATTCGACTTTGCTAGAATCGATTCCATTCTCTACTGATAGATCAAGCTGAAAATCTTTTTCAAATTATCCCCAAGTGGCAATAACAAATATTGCATATGTTCCCATTCAAATAAACGACCGTAACAGTCTAGAAAAAGCATTCCACAATAAAGTTCCCCAATGATAATGATATGGTTGAAACCATACTGTTTAACACGCTCTAAATAAACAATAAGATTTTCTAGAGGTACTCTAGTTTGATTTCAAGACCGATAAAAGATGAAACACAGCAAATATCAGATTCACATGCGATCATCTCAACCAACATTAATGAATTACTCAGATTGTCCAGAAGCCCCAGCACTTCACCATATTCGAGGCTTGCTCCTATGATTCACTGTCGTTATTGTCCGGGAGTATAATTTACATAGTTTTTTGGAATTTCGGTCCACGGAGTTCTGTCCAACTAAGGAATCATTTCGGCACAATTCGCCCAAGGATACTTTCATAATTCGGATTCGTTCTTTGTTAGACAGCATCCAAATGATACTCCTCAATGCTTTGATTGTTTTCATCAACTTCCTCGCCCATGGTTCTTTTAAATTATATAACCAAGAATAAGCGTTTAAACTTGAAAAATTGAAATTTGAAATTTAGTATAAAAGTAAGCTTGGGTAACTGTACTGACTGTTAAACCTAGCAACACAAATTTCCAGCAATGATCACGTGATAATGAAAGTTGTAGAAGTATTACGCGTACGTAGTCAGTAGTCACGTTGTAGTATGTTGTAGAAGTATTACACGTCATATCAAAATTATTAAATTAATCAATAACTGATCATATTTCTAGTAATTAATGTCTACAGTAATATTATTATTATTCATATTTTGTATTTAATGATTGAGATTACCCAAAGTTTGTCATCAATCAGATTTAATTTTGAAACAAGTTTGAAATTTATACAATTTTATAAAAAAAAATAGTAAAAATCCACCAAGTTGGTAGTAATACACTATAGAGTAACAATATTGAAGATTTACTGTACTCATTATTAAATAGAAATACGGTATTTTTTTTTTTCCGAGAAACAGTTTATGTGGAATCTGTTTCCACATTATAGTTTATGTTCCACATTTTGCAGAAAATAAAGAATATTATCACCCATATAAATATATCAGATATTTACAATAAGAGTAGTTAAAGGTAGTAATGAAAAACTTATTTCTATAGAATTTACACAAGAGAAGTAAGATTGATTTGAAGTACCAGATGGAAATAGGTCAACTAGGTAAAGATAGTGGAGCGAAATGGAAATTAAAATATGAGCGTAACAAATGATTGGTTGAACAAACCAGAGCTAATCTCGATTCACGTTCTTTCCAAAAAAAAAAATGATTTTATAGTTTTATAGCTTCCACCCTGTATTTGTAAATGAGAATAATTCCTATTTATTGTAATAACTTACTTTTGAAAAAAAGGAAAGCTACAGTACAAAAGAAATTTTAGAATAAAAAATATTATCACAAGCAAATATTACATTAAAGAAAGGAATACATTTTAAACAAATATTAAAACATCATCATTATTTAAAACGAGGATTTGATGGTTGTAATTTAAAATATTCCACAACCTTAAAAAATATCTATAATGATAAGAAGTTACTATGTACTAGACAAACACCAAATATAATATTAATTAGGAGCTTTTTAATAAGAAAATATTCAACAGAAATTTCAAAGGATATTGAAACACATTTAAAACAAAGTAACTTGAATAATAACAAAAATGAGACATTAATAGGAAAATCTTCAGATAGTTTTAATGGATTGGATTAGGGATGGCAACGGTCGGTCACGGTCAGTTATTGGTCGGTCATAACTGGTTAAGGGCCTTTGACCGACCGACCATTTTGGCTGACCGTTTTTCTGACCGTTTAACCGACCGTTTGACTGACTGTTTAACCATTTTTTTTTAATGAATTTAATTAAGAAAAAACGTTAAAGTGCTTTTTTTTGATTAAATCCACTAAAGAAATGTCATAACAACTTTTTTTATTGATTAAGTTCGTAAAAAAAGTGTTAAATGAATTAAATTGATTAAATTGTCAGTTAACGGTCGGTTAAACGGTCGGTTAAACGGTCGGTCAAACGGTCGGTCAAACCGGTCAGTTAAATGGTCGGTCAGAAGCCTTTGACCGACCGATATCGGTCACGGTCATAACCGGTCATGACCGGTTAATAACCGTGACCGTTGCCATCCCTAGATTGGATATTAATAAATTTACCAATTTCTTAAAAAATGGAATT
>QZLH01000009.1:131178-144572 GCA_003833135.1 Oehlia diaphana
GTCCAGAATAAATTTTGAGTGTCCAGAAATTGTCCAGAAAATGTCTATTTTTTGCTACAGGTTTGATACTTAAAAATTTTGACATATCCAGAATTTGTCCAGAATTTATTCAGAATTTGTCCAGCATAAAATTTTGGACAAATTCTGGACAGATAAACCTGGACAAATTCCGGACATAGTAAAAATTCAGAAAATTTGAACTGGACAAATTCTGGACACTACTTCCAAAAAAGGATAAATTAATTTTGTAAAAAAATGCAAAAAGCACAAAACTGACATTCATAACCTTCTTTGTCATACTAATTAAATTTGTTGAGCAGGCAAAAATACTATATATCTATGATATAAAATTTTAGGTTAAGAGCAACTATGATGATGGTTACATATTAAATATCTTTTTATGACAAATTTTATGAAAAAATATTTCAGGTCAATTTTCGGACAAATTCTGGACAAAAATGAGTGTCCGGAAATGAGTGTGTTTTCGGAACAATTACTGGACATTAATTGTCCAGAAAATGTCCATGTACTTTGGACAAATTTTCTGGACAATTTCTGGACAATTTCCAGACACTTATTTTTTATAGGGAATAAAATATTATGCGGCACTATGACTGGCAAAATTGTTGAATCTGATTGGTATGGATTGCAGCCTCAGATGTGCTCTGTAAATAAAATAACTTTACGTTCAGTCGTTCAATAAATTGGTTTAATAATTTTCATTTTTTATAAAGTAAATAACAGTACTACTCATATAACTAAAATTACTCTAGTTACCATATATTGATAAGTGTGAAATCATTAAAAAAGATACTTAAAAAGCTAAGAAATACTAGTATTGAAAGTTTGAATAAAACATCCAAAGAAAAGCCAAGAAATTTATGGAAAAATGTTAATTTGGATATATATCAGGTAAATGCAATTTCACTTATCATTTTAAATATTATGATTTAAATAAATAAAATATATTTTAATCGTCTATTTTATTTCATGTTATAATTTCTTCTATTGATTCAGCTATAAAATCAGAAGAAATTGATGATAAAATAATCTATATGGTCAAAATAGAAAAAAGAAAAGAAATGAACCTGGTACAGGTGAAATTTGGTGTCAACCTTGTAATGCAAAGAGATTTAAGGAATATTTTAAAAATTGGACTAGTGGAAATAAAGATAATGATGAATTAATATAACATTCACAGCTTAATGCTGCATATTGTCTTAAATGTCTTGAATGGATAATGTTTTGAGAATTTTCAAAATATCACTTATATTACCAGAGGTGGCTTTGGTAAATTTTATTGAGCTGAATGACCTGAAGGATGTATTGGTTACTGGGATATTGAAAATCAAAAATGGCACCAATACAGAGGCGAAAAAATTGCATTAAACTGAAATTAGTAATGATTTTTTAAATGGGGTAACTAAATAAAAATTAATTTTTGTGTTATATTTAAATTGACATAAAATTTTTATTGAATTTTGAAAATATTAATTATTAAATCAAATCTTTTCTTCAAATTTATATCAGAATATTGTTTTCTGCTATGGAATAACTCAAGATCCAAATGCCAAAGATTATATGATGGGTTTATATTATTGTAAAAATGGAAATTTAAGAAATTTCTATTTAAATAAGTCCTATGATCATATGAAACATTATAGATTATCAAAAGTTGCAAATGGACTGTTAAGTATCCACAATGCTGAAAATGTCCATAAAGACTTTCATTCAGGTAATATATTGGGAGATGAGTCCTATGTATATAAGTGATTTATTTAGGAATGAAGAAATCAGATAAAAAAGGAGTTTATGGAGTATTACCTTATATGGCACCAGAAGTTTTACATAGATATCAATATACAAAAGCAGCTGATATATATTCATTTAGAATAATTATGAATGAGTACCTTTCTGAAGAAATTCCTTTCAATGATATTCCTTATGATTTTTTGGAAAATGAGGTGTAATAAGCTTAATGAAAAATGATAGAGGTTTGAGAATTGATAAAAATGTTTAAAAACAACATTTTGGTAAAGAGCAGTTTAGTGATAAAACGTGCATATCAAAAAATAAGAAATACTTTAATCTACAAAGTCTTCAAAGCCGTATTTATTTTGGGGTAATACAGTAGATTACTATAATTTGTTTATTTATTGTGGTAGTGTTTCGTAGTTTTATTTTTTATTTTTTTTTATGGTTGTAGTAGTAGTTAAAGGTGTTGTGGCTGGTTTCATATAACATTACCGAAGTCCATACAAATAGTAATAGTTATACAGATAGTTTAGTAAACCTATTTGGATTATAGTATGGTTCGTTTGGTTCTATCATATTCTTTACTAAATGTTATAGAATATAGATCATTTCTTTTTTTATAATTTTTCTTATTTCCTAATAAAGTAATAAATTGACTTCGTTAAAAAAAAATAAAAATTAAATTATCACTGAGATATATAATAGTATGATGGATAGATATATTAAAATGTCAAGAAAATAAGTTGGAAAAATCATTATATATATTAGAAATGATGCAAAGAAATATTTATTTTGTAAAGTAAAAGCTTAAAACGAAGCGGAAAGAATGTAATTGAAAATGGAATTGAACTTGACGAAAGAAGTTATCAAGGGGTAATCATAAAATTTTTTCATTATTTTAATCATATGATTAATAAAGGAACTAGGATTTGAATAATATTATATACGCTAAATTAAAAAGTTACTACATATAATAAAAATAAATACTAACTAGGGTAACGGAAACTGTTTAAGTCCGTCGCGATGCAAATTTCAAAGTCATAAGTCTAATCATCCTAATTCTGGGTGGCGTTAAGTTAGTTATAACCTACATTAAGTGCATAGTAAATTACCCGATAAATTTCTTTTTATTTCATTATAATAGTTTTTTCAAAAATTGTATTATTGAGTTTGGTATAACGATTCAAATCATCTGAACGGAGGTTCATTATATCAAGTTCTGACTTGTATTTCAAATCACTGTTATTTGTTATTATTTGTTATAATAAAAATTGCTTTGATATTTTAAATACATTCTGATTTACAATTTTATTTATTTCTATTTATTTCATTAATATAGACGACTAATTCTAATCTAATGCGAGTTAGCAACCCTTCAGGAATATGAAAAGAATCGTACCGCCTCCTGTTTACACCCTCCCTTAGGCATAACCAGGGTTCCAAACAAAAAAAAAAAAAGAAAAGAAAAGGAACCAGGAATATGACCATAAAAAAAAGGGAAAGCTAAAGCTAAAAAACCCAAGAAAGTAAAAAAACATCTCCCACAGACCATCGTCATCTCGTCTTAGAACTAGATACACCATAACTTCTATGGATCCTACAGTAAATATCTTTTTCGTTGATAGCTAGGGTTTTACTCATCGACCAGTCAACCAGCAGCTTCAGGATCTGTACAAGTAAAGAACGTGTGTCATCAGTCCGTTTGTGAGGAATGGATTTATCACGTGAACGAGTTGAAGATTTAGGTCAAAACCCCGCGGTCTTCCCTCTGCTTGGTGTTATTGAGTTTTGCTTTTTGTCTTTAACGGACTTTCAAGGTGATTTGATTAAGGATTGTGATCTGGTTGGTTTCCAATGGTGCTCAGTTTCCATGCAGAGAAAATGGATGGTAACAATTCAGATGATGATATTGACGACATTGTGCAAGAAGAGAATGAACCTCGAGTTGATTGGATGGTATTGTCGCCAAAGAGATGAAACAACAATTTTACCGATTCTTTAGGTAACCGTAATATTGACATAAATCATGACTTGGTTGGTGAAAGCTGCGTCACGATTCCTGAATTTGAAGAAACAGAAAGTTTCATTTAGCGGGAAATTGGTGACAGTGATGCAATTCAAATCAGAAATAATTTGGCAAATATTGATCGTAACTCGTAAGACTCTAAATGATAAACAAAGGATAAAGTCTTCACTAAAAATTTTAAATTATCAGTTGATAAATAAGCACCTCCAAATCTATACTAATCAAAGAAAATCATGCATATGGTGCAAGGAAATATATCATTAAAAACATAATAAAGCATCAAAATCTCCTATTAAAACTAATATTTGTCATAGTTTTTTTTATGCTGTAATTCTTTTAGAAACCGTTTTTTAACTATCATACAAAAGAAAGTGATAATTAGTTATTTATACATTTTTTTTGTGTTATAAAATTTTTAAATCAAATTATAAATAAAGAATAAAAATTATTAAAATTAAAAATTGTGATAAGGTATAGATCATTTATAAAAATTCTGGATCATTTTTGTTTAAAGTGTTAGTGTTTTTAAGTTAATAAAGTTTCTCTATATAAACGATAAAATTGTCCTTGCAAACATATTTGAGGCTTTGAACTTAATCAAAATACATATAATGTATAAAATTTAGATATAGGATTGTTTATACAAAGATAATCCAATTGCAAACAATTAGCAAAAATTAAGCATTTACTAAAACTAATTATATTTAAAAATTATATTTATTTATTAAATTTTACATTATTATTTAATTAAAAATTTTTTAAAAAAGTATGTTAACTGGTGAAATTTTGTATTAATTCATTTGCAAACCCTGTGCCAAATTTGCATAAAATTCTTTCAAATAATTATTAAAGATTTTCTATATAAGCAAAAAACTGGTCTTACAAATGTATTATTTAAGCTTATTAAAGTTATAAAATGAGCAAAAATACACATATAATGCAAATTTCAGATATGTAGGATTGTTTTATTCATAGATAATTCAATTTAAATTTTAAAGTAATGTATTTTTTCAGATTAGTTGTAATTTTTCATTAATTAATAAACACTTGTAGAACAGTTTATTTGAAGATTATAATTTTTTAATTAAAAATTTAAAAAAAATCATGTATCAATTAATGATATTCTATGATAGAATTATGCACAAATTTGCTTAAAAATCCGTTATCTAATTATTGAACCGTCTCTATATAAAAATTGTAAACATACTATTTGAGTTTAATATAAATTGTAGTACAAGCCAAAATACATATAATATATAAATTACAACATTTAGATTCATTAGTGAAGTTGGTAAATATCAATAAAAATTCTGGACAAATTTGCATGGAATTTTCCTACAGTATAAGGGATAAAAAAGCAATAATGACCATAATAGCTATGACTAATTCAACTTTCTGCTGGCTGCTGTGGTAATTTACTATGCAAATCATGTATTGCATTTAATATACCTTGTAAGGTAGCTTCTGATTTATTATGCAAATCACATATTTCTTGTGGTATATCTTGTAAGTTAACTTCATTAACAGGATTATGTTGAATTTTGAGTTGGTCTAATAAATTCTTCTTTAATTCTAAAAGTTCGTCTGTATTCCATTCTCTTTCTTTAATCATTTCTTTAACTTTTTATTGAGCTTTATTAATATCAGCATAATAGTATCTTAAAAATAAATATGTATAAAAAAATTAACAAAAAAATGATTTTTATAAAAACATAAAATAACAAATTTTACATACATTACTTCAGGAAACCATTTTTGCCAATGCCTTTGATGTGGTAATAGATAAAGTAATTCAATTTCAGCTAGAATCTTTGAAAATTTTAGTAATTTTACAATGATTTAACTAAATAATAATGATGATATACCTTTGCTTTCTGTACTAAGTATGAGGTCTTATTATTATCTTTTTCAATTGCATTATTAAGTAATCCAATAAGCAAATTCATAAGATATACAACAATCAATAATAAAAATATAACAATTAATATTACAAGTGATGGATTGTCTTTATATATCCAATTTGATAGTGCACTTGAATCTCCTATAATAAAATATTTACTTTGTTAAATTATTAAAATAACTAATAAATACTAGAAAGAATTCCTATTTACCTGTTAAGAATAAGTACATTGCAAAAATAGCAGTCCCAAAATCAACAAACATGTTGGTATTTCTGTTGGGTAGTTTAATCATATATTGATTTTGATTAACAGTTCCATTTTCAAATACTTGATAATAGGCAGGTGTTATACTCCAAGGATTATTTGGATTATCATTATTTTCATTTTTTTCAAAAGAAAAATTAGATTTGGGTGATAAAAAAATGTAAAATGTATGTGCAAAACTAATTATGATTAGGGATGGCAATGGTTACGGTCATTAACTGGTTATGACCGGTCATGATCGTAACCGATATCAGTCAGTCATAGACCTCTGACTGACCATTTGACCGACTGTTTAACCGATCCTGAAAACATTTGCGAAACATCTTTTAATATAAAATTTAATAAAAAAATGTATCGCAAATGTTTTTTAATTATTTTAATAGAAAATGTTGCGAAACATTTTTTATTAAGTATTTCATAAAAAAAAAATGTTTCGCAAACTTTTTCAGAATCAGTTAAATGGTCAGTCAAACGGTCGGTCAAATGGTCGGTCGGTCAGTCAAAGGTTCTTGACTGGTTATGACTGACCGATAACTGACCATGACTGACCGTTGCCATCCCTAATTATGATAATAAATAAAACTACCAAAAAAGAAGCAATTTGTTTCCCAACACTAATCATAATTGCAAAATATATACCAAATGATTCAAATACTCTAAAAAATAACAAAAACTTTATATCTAAAAATAAGTATGAAAAAGAAATTAAGTGAATATTTCTATCATTTGTTTGTATCCAATAAATAGAAGTACCAATTGGAAATAAGAATGCAATTATATCTGTAATATTAAATAATTATTAGTAATTTTTCCAATAATATGTTAAATAATTAAAATACTTTCATATTACCAAATATATTCCAAAAATTACGGAGCCATCTAATAGGATCATAGATAAACTGACGTATTTCAAAACTCAGATGAGTAAATCCGAGTATAATTGAAACAATTAAAAGTTGGTTTGAGTTCCTTCATCAAAGTACGGTTGAGGAATTGTTGCAGCAGCAGTAAAGCATCCAAGAAAAGCGATATATACAATCCAAATTAATGCATAATAGTATTTTCCATAGTTGTTCCATTTAAAATCAATTAATGCCTCTCCATCCCATGTCCTATAAATATCTTGATTTATTGTTTCAACAAATGGACTAGGTTGAGACTTAATTTACTCTTTAAACCAATTATATTCTTGTGGATAGTTAATAAATTTAATATATGGACTCATAAACATAATTGTTGGTGTTTTTGTATGTTTAAAAATTTCTGAAGAAATGTGATAAAAAATGTCATTAAAATGTCACTAAATTCAATTACAAAAAATAAATAGAAAATATATTACCTTCTTTAACTTTAATAAAAAAATAGTATATGTAAAATATAAATAAAAGGGGAAAAATTATTAAGATTTTAATAGAAATTAGCATCAAGTACATTATTGTATGTTTATCACCAAATTTACTTATTAATAGGATATATTTACACCACCAAATAGGTTTAGTTAAATTAATTATTTGAGGATATTCAGAAGTAGAATAGAGATGTAATTGTTATTCTTATATTCTATACTGTAAAAAGAAGAATCTGTGATCATCGTTGTTTCTGATGAATATCTTGAAATATAATCTGGATAACATTTACTCAATAATGGTATGGTTGAAGTAATAATACTTAAAAACATCCTATTATTTTCTAAATCATCTTTGTAATAATTCATACACTTTTTATAGATATCTTCTATCAAATCTAATTTATGTTCTTCAATTGCAAACTTTAATAATTTAACTCCATATTTCAAAAGTCTCTCCTTATTATCTTTTATATATGAAACCCATCCATCATAACCTTTTAAACTATCATAATTTGATAAGGGTAAAGTAGGTTTTGAAAACACTTCTCTTAATTGTTTTACAATATCATCTTTGTTGTCAATTTCGTGACTTCCTGAAATTTCGTGACTTTCTGAAATGGATATGTTCATAGAATACAAATAGCTTAAAGAAATGGATCGTTTATTTTCATTAAAATTATAAACAAAAAGACCTTTGGTTGTTAATATAATAATTTCACTGTCAATAAATAACTTAGTTCCAAGTATATATTGGTCTGCACCAATATTTTCAGCTTTTATACAAATTTTAATTGGATTTTGATGTTTATCTTTTTTAGAAACTGTCAGTATAATTATTCCGTCACCAAATTTAATTTCCCATACAATTATTAAATTTTGAATCAATGTTAGCTTTAGATTATTTTTAATATCTATTTCCTGAAATAATGCATATATAGTATCCCTATATAAATTAATGAATGTATTTTTTAAGAGATAGTGTATTTCATACGTTTTCTTGTTGATATTTAACATTATTAACATCATTACTAAGATACCAATCATTAATAATTTTATCAGGAATTTCGTTATGTTTAATCTTCAAAATATGCCCGCCTTGAATTCCAAACGCATATTTGGTTTTAATTCGAATTTTATCTAGTAAACTTTCGGTCTGAAATTCTTTTGATAATTGTCCTTTCTTTTTTAAAAGGTATAAACATTCATTCCAATAAAGTTCTTTAATGATACCGTAATTAAATAAAGGAATCAAAAAAGGGATTAAACCATTACGATACATAAAATTACGTAGTTGAATATCTAATGCAAATAAAGAAAATAATAATAATTAATATGAATAACGGTAGTATTACATAATATTTAAAATATTTATAATTTTTACTATAAATACTGTAATTACCGTTATTAATATCATCAATATCCAAAGGAGTAAGAGGAATTTCAAATTCAATTGAATAAACAACAAATTTAGAATTGATTCTTATATAGATAAGCTTCTCATTACTAGAAATTCTGATTTTCTGTAAAATAGATGATAAACAACAATTAATTATAAAATTACCTTTTCAAATAGGTTTGAACAGTTGATGTTTTTTTTTATTACCTTTTCGTATGAGGTATTATATACTATCTTCTCGTTACTTTTAAATATTCTTACAGTTTTTTCTGTAGTAAGATTATGTTCATATATGGAATTATTTGAAAATAAATAAAGAATATTATATTTTGAAAAATCAAAAATAAAAAATCTTCTGGTATTTTGTACATTCTTTTACAGTTCCATTTGTTATTTTTAGTTTCCGTAGAATAAATATAAATCATGTTATCTTTCACTTCATGTGACATAAATTCACCTTTTAAGTTAAAGGTACAATAACAATACTTATAGTTATCGTCACAATCTAATTTAATTTTATTATTATTATTCTCCGTATCGTATGTTTCTAATAAAATATGATTAAACCATCATTGGATATATAACAAAATATCAAAATATCCATAAAAGTGATAATTATGACTTACCCAAATATTTATCATAGTTGATAAGCACAAGTTTCTTATCATCGGAAATAGCTATTTGGGATAAACTTTTATTGGAGCTTAATGTGATAAACAATTCCGGTTTATGTGGACCCTCATCTTTGATATTCCAAACGATAATTGAATGATCATCTTCACTATAAGTAACAAGGTATTCTTCATTTGGCGATATTTCTACTTTAGTAATAGGATTACCATCATGTGGGCTTTTATTGTCATCATTTTCAATTTTCTCGATACTACCGATATTATTGTCAATTTCTATTTCTATCGAATTGCTACTCATTGATAGGTTTTTTTTTTTTTAAAAAAAAAAAAAGTAGAATACGCAAGCTTATTTATAAAGAAAATAGTGTTTTACAAGCAACCCAGGCCGCATTGTGAAAATCTGGCCGGAATAAAAAGAATGCTTAATTACAGCAAAATATGGTATACTTTTATGTACAGTATAATATGCATAATAAAATCACATTATTATCAAATTCATTGGAAAAAAAAAAAAAAAATTATTGTAAAAACTTAATCGAGAAATGATCATCGATTTAAAAACAAGTGAAAAAAGATCTAATAACATTCAAACACACCCACAAGCAATATATACTAGTAGGCTTTTAAATTTCAAAAATCTTCCAGAACCAGTAAATTCAGGTAATTCAATTTAATTTACTTTGTTAACATAAAAGAAATTTGCATTATTAACTACTTGGTTTTTAGTAGATGTTATTCTATCACCATTATGTAAGTATTAATATTTATTGATAGTTAATGTAATTAATAATATTCAGACTTTTTTAACATTATTTTAATTATTAATAGTTTTGGAGGGTTTTGACTGTCAATTAAATGAATCAGGTAATGTGTTATTTATTATTTTTTTTTTTTGTTTTGTTAATATGATATTTATTTATTTGTTTTATAGATTTTAATGAAATTAATCAAGATGGCGAAAATAATATTGAATGAGTTTTCATTTCTTTTTATAAAATCAAACAGCTAACTAATTTATAGTTGTTACTTATAGAGGCCTGCATTTATATTTAGCCATGATATCCGACCCGGCTCAGTTGAAAAGCAAAAAAAAAAACATCATTCACATTTTTAATCAAGATAAAGCATAATTTGTAAACAATTTTTTAAACTGTTCTACAGAAAACTAATGTTAATTAGAATTTGAATTATAACAGCGAAAAAAATTCAAAAAATTTAATAATAGAAATTGCTTACTAATTATAATCAAGTTCTAGATTTTATTTTTGCCTTTAGAATTGCCTGAAAGATTTATACTAGTAATATTATCATATTTTTCTTAATAATCATCAGTGTTTTGGTTCAGAAAGATTATTTACCAAGTGCCAACAATAATAAAGTTTGAGTGAATATTAATTATGTAAAATTTGTCGTTTTCGATTTCCTCTGATAATCCACGTCAGGAATTAGAAAATTATGGAATTATGTCGTTCGTTTATAACGCTGGTAATAAATTCGCTATTTCAAATTTATTTTCAGAAAAACTTTTGACCTCGCTTATTCAAAATAAAAATGCACAAATGAGAGAAGTACAAATTTGGGAACATGTGATTAAATGGGCCTTGCACAGAATCCAGAACTTCCCTCTAGTACTAGTTATTCCTTTTTTATTCTTTAAATATATTTTATTAGGAATTATATGAGCTAGGTCGTGACCCATCGTCATCTTTTAGTGCTGGTCCTATCACTTTTAAATTTCATATGTAAAAATTATAATAACTTTCGCTTAAAATTATGGTATATTAATTTGGATTAGAGCTATACTTCATACTCTAGAGGTATGTTTATCTTGATATTCGTCTTCCTAGTGATTATCCATTCAAACCACCAGAGTATAATTTTGCTTGTATAGTTATTTAATAGCATGATTCAATTGATTTACACACTAA
This sequence comes from Oehlia diaphana, assembly GCA_003833135.1. Taxonomy (NCBI): domain Eukaryota; kingdom Fungi; phylum Glomeromycota; class Glomeromycetes; order Glomerales; family Glomeraceae; genus Oehlia; species Oehlia diaphana. The sequence continues at coordinate 142,429 of QZLH01000009.1, forward strand.
ATTTGTTATATACAGGTGAAGTTTACAACAAGAACCTATCATCCGAATATTACTGATAGTGCGTGGATTTCTTAAGAGATGGTCACTAGCATTCCAGCAATTACCATTTCTAGGAGTAATAATAATTTATTTATATGAGTACATGCGGAATTTTTTATTATATAAAAAAAATATATTAATCAAATCTTTTATTCTAACAAGTACTCTCGGGAATTTGTATATATATATATTGTTGAGAGATCCAAACCCAGGTATTGTAATTCGCTTTTTTATATTTATTATTCTATTGAATGATCTGATTAAATTCAACTAAAAATAATTTATCAATAAATTTGAATGTTATTTAATGCCCGAAATATCTCAATTGTACAAGACTGATCGTAATCGTATGAAGCTACTGTTAGTAAATGGACTCATAAATATACTAAGTTGAGACAAGATTTTTTCTTTATTGACATTTTTATTATTTAGATTTCATTATATAATTCAGTATATGTCCCATTAATGTCTTATTTTAAGTATATTATTCCAAATTTAAGTATAATTATTGATCGAATATATCTAAAATATCTTAGTACAGAAAGGAAAGTTATTAATATTTAATCGAGTAGAAAATAAATAAGCTTCTAAACTCCATATGAAATGTAAAATTTATATATTACTCAACTAACAAGCTGATTAATCTTTAGATACAGTAGTTGTTATTAAAGGTAGGTTGAAATGAGGCGCAGCCTAAAAACTATCAGCCCAACCAAAAACATTTAAATACATTGAGTGAAATATTAGTAGTTTCAAATATTACAGTTCTACATTTAAACAATCATATAATAGTAATCATCAAATAAGCATAAAAAAATTTTAAATCTTTATTTATATAGAATATTCATAAATATAAATCCAATAAATCTACTGTATATATACTATAATATACTAGTAGTACGTAAATAAAAAACTGTAGATAATAATTTATAAAGCATAACTGATAATGAAAGAAAAATAAAAGCAAAATTAACTCCAACACACAAACTAATAATTAAACTATTTATCTCTAAGTTTCATGTAAAAGAAAACTTCATTCAATATTATATTCAGTATCTTGACAAATTTCCTTTAGTTCTATAAAAAAAAATAGATTAGATAAATTAGAAAGGAAATATTATAAAATTACAAATAAATAATAACTTACCCATTCACTTAATTAAACAATCTAAGCATTCTGAGACTGTATATTATGTATTCATAGTATTTAAATGTTAACAAATGTAAATAAAATAATTACAATAATGATAATTAAGAGAATACTTACTTGGATCTGATGTTGATTGAGCAGTATAATTAGCATCTATTAAAAATAAAATAACATAAATAATGTAACGTGGATTATATGATAACACAAAAATTAAATTTATTACCTGAACTGAATTGAAAAGTTAATAAACCTGAAGAATTTACTGGGTTTGGAAGATTTTTAAAATTTAAAAGTCTACTGGTATAAAATGCTTGTGGGTGTGTTTGGAAGCTTTTGGATTTATCTTCATTTGACCTGTTTTTGAATTTTTCTTTTCTAATTTTATCACATTCTTCTATTTGAGAATATATTTCACTATTTTGACTATTGTCCCCATTTTCACTATCTTTAACATCTTCACTATCTTCACCATCTTCTTTCATCATCTTCGCTATATTCACTATATTCCATATCTTCAATATCTTCAATATCTTTAATTTCATCTTTCCGTTTTATTAATATATCTTCACTATCTTCATCATCTTCTTCACCATCTTCTTCACCATCTTCTTCACTATATTCACTATATTCAATGTCTTCAATATCTTCACCATCTTCATAATCTTCACCATATTTTCCAATTTCATCATTCTATTTTGCTAATATCTGATATAATTCTTTAGTGGTTGGTCTATTTTCTATTTCAGCATCCCAACATTTTAATATCAAATCTGTAAGTAACTTTGGTACATCTTTAGAAATTGTTGGTCTAAGTCCCATACATATTTGAATAGCTAAAAACTCATCATGAGGTATATCATTAAAAGGAATTTCTTCAGAAAGAAATTCATTCATTATTATTCCAAATGAGTAAATATCTGCTGCTTTTGTATATTGGTATCCACGTAAAACTTCT
>QZLH01000009.1:151381-170134 GCA_003833135.1 Oehlia diaphana
TTACTCCTTTTTACTCTCTTTCATCTTCTATTACTTTCCATTACTCCATTGTTATTTCATTTTTTTATTAACATCTTTCTCCTTGATCATTGTAATTTACTTATCTTTATTATTTATTGTTATTGTTCTTTTATTTGTACACATCATTAAAAATAAATATGATGATTTTTTTCTTTAAAATTGTAAATGTGTGACTTAAATTTTAATATTGTTTGCAAATAAAATTTCATTAAATAAGATTATTTTGAATAAATATGCAAAAAAATTTTTTTAAAAATATCTTCAAATCATGTGACATATTTGAAAAAACCCAGTATCTTTGTCTTAAATTTATAATTTCATTTTTATTTAATATTTAATTTTAATTTTATTTCAGTATTTTAAATTCAAAAATTATAAATCACACCACTGACAATTATATGTTACTTTACTGAAACCTAATAATTTAATACTGATAGGTTACCTACTAATTACATAAATGCCAACTACTAGCAGACACATCTAAATAATACAATTAGGTTACCTTGAAGGTAACTTAATTTTTTTCAATAAGCAGCTTTTAGGTGAAAATTTGTAAAAGTTATAGGTAGCTTAACGAATTATAAATAAGTAACCTATAAATTCCCTATAAATATTTCAATAATTTAAAAATTAGCAGCTTTTACAATACTTATAAATAACTAAATATTTATGTAGTTAGGCTGTTATTAAGCAATTTGTAGGTAGCATTTTATTTAATTTTTAGGTAGCCTAAATATTATCACTCGTTGGGTAATATCAATATGAAATCAATCTATACTAAATTTATACAAAATCTATATACTAATCTAATTCTGAAAGTACATTAAATTTGCAAGGAAACTTTCTAATTGGATCCTTCAAAACTTAAAAGAAAAACAAAAAAAACATTAATTAATGTTTCTATTAAAAAAAAGAAGAAAAATGGTTTAGTTTCGCAAAGAAACTTACCATTTTCAAATTCCAACACTTCTAATCAGTATCCAAAATAAATATACACCTTAAGAACTGCGGTCTATATAACAAAAATTGGACCATAACACGGGACGTCCAATTGGGACGAATTCATCTGGTTGCGTTATATGGTCTATTCAAGAACGGAACGCCCATGGTATTTGTTCTCATTAGCTAAGGCGTGGTAGCTGACTATACGAGGATTGACGATACCACGTAGTTGTCTAATCAAACCGGAACGGAACATATTCTAGCTCTTAAACCCACTCATCACAATCACTAGTAAACATGCCTGTTTTTACACAGAATTGACTGCGCCATTTTTTTTACACGAATGCACCTTTATACAAACAATTCTGCTGGTTAACAATGGAGTAAACCCCATAGGTTTAAATGTTAAAATTCTGTACAAGACGCAATAATCTTAAAATTTATTACACAATAACTTATTTTTAAAAATAAAAACAAAAACTAAACTTAAAATAACTTTGTATCGGTGTATTCGGAATTAATAAAAATAAAAATGGAATAAGTTGATCCGAGATTTTACAGAAAATCTTAATAATTTTCATTAGTTTTTTTTTTTTATTATTATTACAAATTCTAAATTATTTTTTTAAAAAAAACAATAAATTACATTAATTTCTTGTACTATATGGGGGATTTTTGGGAGTAAAACCGCCATGTGGAGTGTAATAAGGTGGTGGAGTATATGAAGGAACATAAGGGGTTGACCCATAAGTAGTAGTACTTTTGTACGTAGAAGTAGGTCTAGAATGAGATATAACAGTAATATCTGTGGTTGAACTATTCCTGTAATTTTCGTTATTACTATTGTCGGTAACACTAGTAATATTACTAATTCTATTACCACCAAATTCATCTCTTTCGTCTCTTTCATCTCTTTCAACTCTGTCCATTCCACTTCCAGGTGTAGGGATAGCATGCTCTACATGATTATTTTCCATACATCTTTTATAAAAGATCCATCCTATTATACTGACTACAATTAAAAATACTATTATCGCACATACTATTCCTATTATTATTCCAGTTGAAATTGAACCTTTTTTATCAGATGGAGAAGTTGACTTTGGGGTATATGATGTTATCCACGAAAATGTTTTTGTATCTAGCATATATATTTTTGAATTTACTTCTACAGGTGATGTTGCTTCATTAGTTATATTTCCTAATTGAAATAAAAAAAAATTTAATATTTTGGAGGATAAAAGAATTAAAAAAAAAAAAAAAAAAAAAAAAAAATTTCAAAATTTACTGACCGAAGGCGACAATCATGTAATCATCATATAAATCTGCAGTGTGAAGCATCAATGGCGGAGGACTAAACTGTGAAGATATCGTAGGTACTGACCACGTATATACTGAAGTACTTGTATCCAATATAGCTAAATTTGGCGATGCTGTTATTAAATTAGGTCCTTGCGCTCCTCCAAATATAATTATTTTTCCATCCGGTGTCAAAACTGCTGAATGACTATTCCTATTATCTATTAATTCACCACTCGTTTCCTAGTAAATTAATTGTAAAGGTTAAATAAATAAATACTATACACATATATATAAATATATATTTATAATAATTACCATTGGATACCAGGTAGCATCTTTTGTATCATATAATGTAATCTAAAAATCAGATAATCGGATTTTTTTTTTCTTAATAATAATAAAAAAAAATAAACGTAGTCGATTAAAGTAAATACCTGTTTTATATTCAATTCAGTTTCCAAAATTGAACCATCTCTTACTGCACGAGTTCTACCACCAATATAAACAATCACACCATTCGGTAACATAGTAGCAGTATAATCAGCTCTAGGATAAGTTGGAGAATTTTTCATTTGAAGTAATTCCCATCTGAATCCAGATTGAGTATCTAGAATATTCATATCCGTATACCATTGAGGATTCACACCCAATTGAATTCCACCATAAATATAAATGTTTTCATTATTATCAGAAACAATTTTCATTTCCCTCCTTTTAGGTGGTGGAGCACCACTTACAGTTGGTATTGTCCATTGTTTTGTAGTTGCATTAAATAAATATAAAGAATTGTCCCCATTATCTAAATTACCAGAATTTAAATTCCAATTATAACCACCATATATTAATATACCATCTTTATTTATTACAGTACTACTCGCCCATGAAATTGTTAATGGCATTCCTGATGTTCTAGTTATATCTACTAACGATGGATCTTGTAAATCAAATGATTTTTTTAAATCTAAATAAAATACATCATTTGATCCTCTCATTTGCAAACCAGTAGGTTGACCTCCTATTATAAATAATTGATCGTTAATTAATGCTGATACGTGTGCATATCTTGCATTTGTTGCAGATTCTACTAATATCGTTAACGAAAATAATATTACAAAAAATTGTAAAAGAAAAACATAATACATTTTGCATTAAAAAAGGATAAAAGAAGAAAAGAGGGGGGAGTAAAAAATAAAGGAAGTTTTGTGTTTTTTTAAAAAAAAAAATAAATAAATAAAACAAAAAGGTCTCTCGTACTATGTTACTCCGTTTATATTATTATTATTTTTTTTTTAAAAAAAAAAAAATAAATAAACAGTTACAAACACCTTATTATAGTTTAGTTATATAATCACAATTTTAAATGGCGACAATTTAAGAAAAAGTTTATATAAATCATTTATATGTAATATATTTGTAAAAATAAAAAAAGAAGAAAAGAAAAAAAGAAAAATTAAAAGGGGTTATTTTTGGGGGTCTATTTTTTTTCTTGATAATCAGCTTTACCTTATATGTTAAATTTTTAATGAGATTGCCGGTTTTACAATGATAATTAGAAACTTATTTCGTAACGTAATTTTTATATTTTTCGCGCTTTTAATACATAAATGAGATAATTATACATATAATAATTAAAAAAAGAATTTTTTTTTATTCATATTAAAATTTAGTTACTTGGCGTTATTTTCATAATTAAAAATGAAAATATCATTCTCTCAACGATCAAACCAAAGTGGTAAAGATTATCGCAACGCTTTTTTCTTTTTTTTTTTCAAATAAAGAATTTAAGGTAATTTATTACTATATTCGTTCTTCCCACTTTTTTTTCTCCGGGAAATTAATTAAGCGGAAAGTTTACTTTTATATTGTGTTCATGTGATATTGATTAAGAAATTTTACGTTACCGTAAACTAAAATAATTTTGGAAAAAACATGCTCGAATATTTTTATATTTTTGATTTTATTTATTTTTTTTTTTTTTTGTTCTACAAGTACGTATATTTTTATTATAATGTAATTCAATACCATGCGATTGCGCCTCAGAAACCTTAAGTTAAAACGCCAACATACCAAAATTGGTAAGTTCAAGATTTACAATGATCCTAGTGTATCATAATTGAAATCACAAAATGCAAACATATCGCAAAAAGTACGTAACATTTCTCGATTATAGCTAAATACAAATCCCTTTAAATCAAGTTATTAAACTTGTTCTGGATGGGATGGCTTTTTTCTTTGATATTTCTTTATAAAGTAAAAAGTATTTTATATCATTTATAATTTATAAATAAACTTCGAGAAGTCAAAGATCCGAACGCCTCAGTATTTTGATTATTAAGTGGCTTTACCTTTTTTTAACATAATATCTTGATATTCGTCATGTGTAATCAATCAATCATTTAAGATTAAAGGATTAAAAAATACCCCCCAAAAAAAATAATCATTACGACAATCATTTTATAGTTGTCCAACAAATAATAACATATGATTGGTGAAGCGCAGTAGTGGCGCAGTTACGGTAAATATTTTAGTAATAAAGAAAATTCTATTCTTTTAATTAAAAAAGAAAATTCTGTTTATCTCGAATCTTTTAATTAAAATAAAGAAAATTCTGCTTATCTTTAATCTTTTTTAATTAAAGTTTCTCGAAAAATTTTTAGGAATATTCTTTTTTACATTTGCAAATACATTTTTATTGGATTTTTTTTTTTTTCTATATTTTGCAAAAATTGTTTCTAATAATAAATAAACGGAAAGATAAGAAAGAATACTGAAAATTTTTGGTCAATTTTTTCGATATAAATACTTTTTAATTGTGTAATACTTTATCGTAAATTGCTAACCGTAAGCACACTAAAGAAAAGTCTAGACCGATTAGTTTTTGAAATAATTATTATAGTATTTCTTGTATGGTATACTGTATTAGTCAAATTTTATATTCCCAAAAACAAACAAATAAAGAAATCTGATTATATGCACCTAAAATTGTGAATTACCTGGAATATTAAATAATACGGGTACGGGTAATTAAAAAAAAATGGGGTAAAATATTAAAATTATTTATGGTTTCATATCTAATACCGATCAGAATTAAAGTTGTACTTTTTTTCGTAAAGATAAGCACTTGGCTTAGATTTTGTTGATCATGTGATTGTGGGTTCGCGGGTAAAATTTTTAAGTCAATTTTTTTTTTACTGTAATGGGATATATTAAAATATTTTATCCAATCCCCAGTTAATAAATTAATTAATATTCGTTTCACTACAACCAGATAAACCCGCCCAGTTTTTCATCGACAGCCCATCTCTGAATACAATTACAAATTCTTTTCCTTTCCCCTTTTCCACGGCGATCAAATGAAGACGAGCCCCCCTATGATGATCGGACTATCAAGGACACAATGATGAAAATCACATCTAAACTATTTCAATTAAACATTAGGGTTTTTCCGACGAAACGAATACGTCGATATTTTTTATCTGTAGTCATCGTATGGATTTTATCAGTCATCATAAGATTTCCGGGTTTTTGCGGCTAAGGTTTCCGGATAATTGCACTAGCGGAATTTCCCGTTTTTCCATGCCATCCCAAATTTGTTAGGTATGAATTGCGCCTTCAATAATTTTTTTTTCGTGATAATAAATAGCCATACACAAAAATCTTTAATAAGATTGGTGCGCAAAATTAGGCACTTGGCGTTAAATAATTGGCCTCGCGTATTTATAAATAATTACTATATCATATGATTTTTTAATTGTATTATTAATATACCGTTTATTTATAGTAAATTATAAATTTAATAAAATAAACAAACAGTTACAAAAATACAAACAACTCATTTTGGTTTATTTATGTAATCACGCGATTTAAAATTAAAAAAAAAGGGGTATTGACGGGTTTAATATGAAATGTTACGATTGTATAATAATAAAAAAATAAAAATTTAATTTGAACTTTGCTCCTAAAATGGAATATTGACGATATATTATGAATTAAGAATAACAAGTTAGGATAATTTCCATAATTGTTTAGCAAAATTGTTTAGTTTATTTTGAAATACTAAATTAATTAATTGAAAATCATTTTAAAGTTTTCAAACTGAGATTAATCTGTTCAAACGGTCGGTTTTGAACTGAATTGATTTCTTAATAATCTCACTTTGGATAAGAAACTTTCAAGTTGTGCGCAAGTTAAGATCTAATTCTGTGATGGAAAACGTCATCTCTAATATATTTAATTCATGAATGCGTCATAATTTTACATTGTACCGGCAGACCTGAATAAAGACATTTCTATTATTCAAGAATTCGTAAAAAATAAACTTGCCCAACTAATCCAATTATTAAATAACAGGATGGTAGTTGTCACGTAAAAAAAAAAATATTTTTATTTTTTATATAATAAATTTAAAATTTTGTTAAAACAATATATTAAACTTAATTCGGGCTGGCATTAAATCTTTTAGACACTTAATTTTGGCCAAAATACTTTGGCCGGAATTAAAAAATCACTAAAATATTGATTTCGGTCTCTAGTCGAATTTGGTTTAAAAAAAATTTTTACGAGATCGAATTTAAAAAAGTTGAATTCAAATAAAAAATTTACGATATGAAATTCAAAAAATTTTGTCAGGCTAGTCCGCTAGTTACACTCCTATTATTATTATTTGTCGCAGTTTTTTAATTAATGATCATCATTCGTATCGTAACACGAAAACATTTATGAATAATTGGTTCGCATGTTGACAAATGCACATCATTCAACGCCCAACATATTTTTTTCTTTTCATTCATTTTTTTATATAATGGATAGTAAACATAATAGTACTGATTCAGATAAATGGATTCAATGGATTGAGGATGGAATTTCAAAATGTTACATAAATTATTATGAATATAAAGAATTTCAAAATATTAAACGTATAGGTTCTGGAGCTTTTAGTAATGTGTATAGAGCAAATTGGGAAAGTTCCAATACTGTTATTGCATTAAAATCTTTTAGAAATGATAGTTGTATTATAGAAATTGTTAACGAGGTAAAGAAAATTGAAAATTTATAATAGTATTTCATAAAATATGGACTGATAATCTTTTCCTTTTTTTTACTTTTTTTTTTTAGTTACAATTATTACATTTAACTCAATTTCATGCAAATATAATTAGATTTTTTGGTATTACTAAAAGAAAAAGTAATGGTAAGTAATAATTAGGAGTAATATATGTAATGATCTCAAAAATGTGATAATTCACAAATTTTATATTGAGCTATTTTTTATTTTATTTTTTTTTAAAAAAATTTTTTTTTTCGTTTAATTATAATTTAATTATAAGTTATATTACGAATAATGTTTGTTTATTTATTTTATTTATTTTTTTTTATTTTTTTTTTATTTTTTATTTTTTTTTTTTCACTTAGATAATGAAGATGATTTGAATCCAGATTACTTACTAATTCTCGAATACGCTGATAGTGGTACATTAAGGAAGTATTTAAAAAATAATTTTAATAAATTAGATTGGGATATGAAATTAAAATTTGCTATACAAATTGCTGATGCAGTTTTATGTTTACATCAAAAGAACATTATTCATCGTGACTTAGTAAGAAAATTTTATTTATTTATTTATTTATTATTTTTAAAATTTACTCAAATTTAATACTTCGATTTTATTAAATAGCATTCAAATAATATATTGATTCATCAGAATATAATTAAATTGGCAGATTTTGGACTTTCACGTAGATTAGCTGAAGTATCAAATTCACCAAAAGATATATTTGGAATGATTCCTTATATTGATCCACAACATTTCAAAAAACAAAAAAATGATGATAATAAGAATCATTATAAATCGAACAAAAAATCTGATGTATATAGTGTAGGAGTACTTTTATGGGAGTTATCATCAGGAAAAAAACCTTTTGAAACTTATGATAAACCTTATCAAAAACCAACTTTAATGTTAGAAATTTTAAATGGAAAAAGGGAAACTCCAACTTCTGATACACCAATTGATTATATTAAAATATATAATGGTAATAAATTATGTTATTTAATTATGTTGTTTTTAAATAGTATACTAATAAATATTTTATTTGTTACCCTTTTCAGAATGTTGGCAAGATAATCCAGATAATAGACCGGATATGCAACAAGTATTTTCTAAATTAAAATTAATTAATTTGAATATAATAGATGAAACTAGAACTTCATCAGAAATTAATGAAGATTTTACTATTGATGATAATGATAAATTTGGTATTAATGGTATTAGTAATAGTTTATCAAGTAATAGTTTATCAAATTCTGTTGGTATTACTAATATTACATTACAAGCGAAAATTGATAAATTAATGGAAGAATATGATAATATGTTAACAGATAAAATTTCAATAACAAATGATGATGATGATGACAATTATGAAAAGATTATTGAAGAATTATTACTTTTACATGAAAATTCTGTACAAAAAGAAATTAATATTGAAAATTATATTCAATTAGTTAAACAAAATATTATATCAAATAACAAAAATGAGGTTGAAATGTTTAATTACTTATTGGATAATAAGGATAAATTACAAAATATTAATCTTTTATTAGCAATTTTTTATAAATATGGAATAGGTATTAAAGAAGATAAAGTTAAAACATTCGAATTATATAAAGAAGCCGCTGAAAAGGATTCTGTTGAGTCAATATTTCAACTTGGTTATTGTTATCAGTATGGTATAGGAATTAAAAAGAATGAATTAAAAGCATTTGAATTATATGAAAAAGCAATTGAAAATGGTCATATTAATTCAATATATAATCTTGGGTATTGTTATCAAAATGGTATTGGAATTGAAAAAAACGTGATTAAAGCACTTGAATTGTATAAAGAAGCGGCTAAAAATAATCATCTCACTTCAATAAATAATCTTGGATATTGTTATCAACATGGAATAGGAACTGAAAAGAATGAAACAAAAGCATTTAACTTATATAAAGATGCTGCTGAAAAGGGTCAAATTAATTCAATTAATAATCTTGGATATTGTTATGAATATGGTATAGGAACTGAAAAAAATGAAACTAAAACATTTGAATTATATAAAGAAGCAGCTGAAAAAGGTCACATTAGTTTAATCTTTAATCTTGGATATTGTTATCGTTACGGAATAGGCACTGAAAAAGATGAAACAAAGGCATTTGAATTATATAAAAAAGCAGCTGAAAAAGGTCACATTAATTCATTAAATTATCTCGGATATTGTTATCAACATGGGATCGGAACTGAAAAAAATGAGATCAAGGCATTTGAATTGTATGAAGAAGCGGCTGATAAAGATCTGATTAATTCAATATATAATCTTGGATATTGTTATGAATATGGTATAGGAACTGAAAAAAATGAATTAAAAGCGTTTGAATCATATAAAAAAGCGGCTGAAAGGGGTCATATCACTTCAATAAATAGTCTTGGATATTGTTATCAATACGGAATAGGAACTGAAATAAATATAATTAAAGCAATTGAACTATATAATGAAGCAGCTGAAAAAGGTCAGATTGATTCAATATATAATCTTGGATATTGTTACGAACATGGAATAGGGACTGAAAAAAATGATGTGAAGGCATTTAAATTATATGAAATAGCCGCTATGAAAGATGATATTAAATCAATATATAATCTTGGGCATTGTTACGAATGTGGAATAGGAACTGAAAAAGATAAGGTTAAGGCGTTTGAGTCATATAAAAACGCAGCAGAGAAAGGTCATATTGCTGCAATAAATGATATTGGATATAGTTATGAATATGGGATAGGAACCGAAAAGAATGAATATAAAGCATTTGAATTTTATGAAAAAGCAGCCATGAGAGGTCATATTGATTCAATATCTAGGCTTGGAAATTGTTATCAATATGGATTAGGAACTGAAGAAAATGTGATTAAAGCCCTTGAATTATATAAGGAAGCGGCGGAAAAGGGACATATTGATTCATTAAATAAACTTGGAAATTATTATAAATGTGGATTGGGAACTAAAGAAAATATGATCAAGGCATTTGAATTGTATAAAGAAGTAGCTGAAAAAGGTCATACTAATGCATTGTATGATATTGGATATTGTTATGAACGTGGAATAGGAATTGAGTTAAATGAAGTGAAGGCATTTGAATTTTATAAAAAAGCAGCTGAAAAGGGACATATTCGTTCAATAAATAATCTTGGATATTGTTATTTACGTGGGATAGGAACCGAAATAAATATTGATAAAGCACATGAAATGTATAATTTACATGATTTAAAAAGTGACAGAAAATACAGATGATGAATCAAAGCAGCATGTAGAATTGACAACGTAGAGCTAATACCGAGATCTTGCTACTATATATTACCTATATCCGTAATGTCTGTAAAATATAATCTATTACGGAAAATAACTAAAAATCAAGCAACTTGGATAATTTCCATTTTTGAGGCTGTAAATTCCGTGCAATGACCATACGTCTACGGAGATAACATGGAATAAAAAAAAACACGAAATAAATTTTTTATATGGTTACTTGGGATTCCAGTTGTTTAATAGATTTAAAAATGATTATTATATATTATATCATTAATACATATATTTATTATTTTAAATTTAATAGATAATCAAATACTGTATAATGCAAATAAAAAAAAAGTACACATTTCTTTCATATAGCAAGAGAACTACCAATGGAATTTAGCATGAAGTTCTGTATTAACAATAATATTAAGTTATTAACAATAATAGCAACGTTGGCATTTAACCATATTTTAATTTCTTGATTTTTTAATATTTTAACTGCTATCGTACCACATTGCACAAGATACCCAGGTACAATACAGAATACCTTTGGTTCAGTTAATACTAGCAATATTAGAAGGGTTCAATATAGGAAAATTTTTTTTGATATTATTTGTTTGATTAAACCAAATAATAGTTTAATAGTGGCACGCTGCACGCATCATTTCGTCAAATTCCAAGCTAAGAGAAAAAATAAATAAAAATAAAAAACAATTTTTTTAAAAAAGAAAAGGCAATTGGTATCACTATTAGACTATTATTTGGTTTAATCAAAGTACAATAATACAAATAAAAGTATCCTTCAACTTTTTACTAGTTCTATAACGAAAAATATTTAAAAAGTCTAAAAAAAAAGCTTAGAAAGCCAAAAAATATATGTTTGTAATGTAAACAACAGTAGAGATTGAAGAATTTGATGAAGATAATAGGATTTGTTTTTCAATTTGCTGCTTGTCGATAGATTCTTTATTTCTTTTGCACTAGTCGAAACTCGAAATCAAAAATTTTGATCATGTGACTTTTGGCTAAATTTCAGCCAAAGTTCGGTCTGTGTGAAGTTTCGGCCAAAATTTCTACACATGACTTTAAATTATCATTTCCGAAGCATATTCTATAGGCCGGCAAATATTATCACGTGTATATGTGATAATTTTAAACTTTTTTTTTTTATTTAATTCGATACAGGTTTTAGATAAAGTTTTATTTCGCTTCGAAACTTTTTATTAAAAACAAATTATTTTTTATTTTTTATTCTTTTTTTCTTTTATTTTATAGGTTTCAGCTCCAGTTCTTGGCGTTGGATAGGTGAGTTTCGTTTCGAATAACACTTCAAAACTTTATTTTTTTTAAAAAAAAAAAATAATTATTAATTTTTTTTTTTTCTGTATCATAGGTTCGGTTCTTGGGCTTTGGATAGGTAGTTTCAAAGATTTGCTCGAAACTTTTTTATTAAAAAAAATTTTATTTTTTATTTTTTTTTCTTCTTTTATTTTGTAGGTTTCGGCTCCGGTTCTTGAGCATTGGATAGGCGAGTTTCATTTCGAATAACACTTCGAAACTTTATTTTTTTTATTTTTTTATGGACAGGTTGAATTATCTTGCTTACAAATTTGACAAAGTAACTAATATATTAGCTTATATTCATTGACTGCAGATGTTAGAGAAGATAGTGCAGGTCTTATCTCATTTCAAAAATATAGACCATTGTGTAGGATTTTTCAGATTAAAACTACTTATTACGTGATAGATAAGGATGTAGATTATACAGATGAATAACTAATAGAATGAGTTATATACATATTAGTGAGAATAGTACATTTAATAAACAAATAATTTGGTTGGTAAAGGTTTCATAATTACGTTCAGCTTTTTTCCTCTTCCATATTACTTCTCTTGCTTGACAAGTGCATTTTGACCATATGTGTTTTGACAATCTAAACAAATAAGACAAATTGGACAGACATTCAAACCAAATTCCAAAGAAAATGTCATTGTTCAATAAAAATCAAATAAAGTAATATTGTTGAAAAAAAAAGTGTATTTATTATAAATTTATGTTATATTGATATGTTTACAAATTATATATTAGATATACAACTGTGTTATACTTTATACTACACCGTATATATGTGTGTCACGTGTTGTATATCTTTTCTAACGACTAACCGACAATCCCGACAATCAAAATTTTCAAGTGCACCCAATATATTTCGAATTTTGTTATAATTCAGTAAATATCCTATGATCATCCGGATTTTACCATCCGGATTAACATTTAGGATTGGTATCCGGGTATCCGGATTTGCAATCTGTGTTGTGCCCCAAATCTGAAAATTCTTAAGGCATTATAAAGATGGGCTGATAATTTAGGTCGGTCGTCAATTTGGGGCACAGCAGCTGCATTTGTAAATCGGCCAACTTAATTTTGGCCAGTTTAATTACGGCCGGAATTAAGACAATTTTGGCCAGAATTACGAAAATCCGGGTTTAACGAAAAATCATGTGCCGGCCCGGACCCGGCCCGGGTGAAATTTTCAAACCCGGGTCCGGGTTCCGGGTCCCGTTTGTGAATATTTTATTATAAAAAAGTTCTTATGGAAAGATTATAGCGATTTGAATTATAAAGATTTTGAATTATTTCAAATATTGTAAAATGTATTTAAAGTTATTTTCAGTTTTGTATATCCTTGTATAAAATATTCAGATAATCAAATCAAGTTTCTAAAACTCGAGGTGATATATTACCACAGCAACGCAGCCACAGTTTTTAAAAAACTTTTTTTCAACAAATATTAGGTTGTTTAGATTAGTGACGAGGATAAATTTCATTCTTTATGATTCTTTCATGTACTTATTGAACGCCGAACGTACCGAAATTAGTTAATCTGAACATGATGTACAAGCGATCTAGCGATCCGCAGTGATCTTCAAGCTGTATAAATAAGGTTTGTAATTTAATTTTTTTTTTGGGGGGATTCACACTCTCATTTATCTTGTTTAAAAATTATAATGATTGATAATAAACTTTTGTCAAAATTAACACAAAATTTACTTGAAATTTTAAATGATGACGAATATTATGATATTACAGTTGAAGTTGGTAATGACCCTGATATAAAAATATTTCGGGCTCATATGGTTATTTTAAATTATCGTTCCCCTTATTTGCGAAGAATTTTATCAACTAATAAAAAGAAAAATGAAGGAACTTTGACAAATATTAAACTACCAAGTATTTTACCTGATACTTTCCAGATAATCTTAAGGTAATGAAAAAAAACGAATATCTCTATCATGCTTTTTTTTACATTTTTTTTATTATTATTTTAGGTATATTTATGGAGGTAGTCTTTCTTTGGAGGAATATGATATTTCAGATATCATTAAAATCTTGATAGCTGCTAATGAATTAGGTCTTCAGGAATTAATCCCTTATCTAGAATCCTTTTTGATTGAAAATAAAAAACATTGTATGAAACAGAATTTTGATTTGATATATCAAACAACTTTTGAAAATGATTCTTTTTTAGAACTTCAAAAATATTGTGCTGACTTGATTTCAAAAGAACCAAATAAGATATTTAATTCACCACGTTTCACTTCGATTCCAGAAAAAATTTTAGTTACGATTATTAAGAACAAAAATCATCAAATGAGCGAAATTAAAATTTGGGAACATGTGATTAAATGGGGACTTGCACAGAATCCAGGACTTCCTTCTGATCCTAAAAGTTTTTCAAAAGATGATTTCAATACTTTAAAGAATACCTTACAACAATGTATTCCTTTTATTAGATTCCGTAATTTAACTTCCAAAGAATTTTTAAAGAAAGTAAAACCTTATAAAAAGATCTTACCAAAGGAATTATATAATGATTTGTTAGAATATTTTTTGGATAGTGACAACGAACCAATCAAAAAATCAGAACCTCATATTGTTAAAGAGATTCAATCAAAAAATATTGATTCTAAGATCATTACAAATCAGCAAGCCGAATTAATCTCAAAATGGATTGATAAATTAGAAACTACAGACAAGTCATATGAATTCAAATTATTATATCGTGATTCTCATAATGAATTTGGGGTTTTTGGTTCGTTATTTAGATATAAGAAGTGCCAAAACGCTTGTAAGAATCAATTCCGCACCGTAACGATTTATAAAGTAAGAGATAGTAACGAAATTCTTGGAGGATATAATCCGATTGAATGGAAATTTGATGGAAGTTATGGTATTACCAATGATAGCTTTATATTTTCTTTTAAGAATGATGATATTATTTTAAGTCGTATAAGAAATGAAAAGGATGCCATTTGTAACGGGTTCACCGAGGGTCCATCATTTGGTAATGGAGATCTTCGAGCTATCAATGGATCATTAATTTTATGTCACAAAGGATCTTATGAAAAACCAATTAGAAACAC
Organism: Oehlia diaphana; assembly: GCA_003833135.1. NCBI lineage: Eukaryota > Fungi > Glomeromycota > Glomeromycetes > Glomerales > Glomeraceae > Oehlia > Oehlia diaphana. Next base: position 166,397 of record QZLH01000009.1, read on the forward strand.
AGATAAGTGTGATGAGTGTGAAATAGAAGAAATTGAAATATTCCAAGTTATGTAGGATTATTTTTTCATAATTTACTTTATAAAATGCTTATGATTTGAATAAAAATAAAGTATTTACTTTTTTTGGATTTAATTTAGAAAATTTTAGCCGTATTGTAATTTATAATAAAATCAAATATTTGAAGTATTTTGTAGTATTTTCTAAATAAACATATGGAAACGTAAGATTTTTATAAATTTGCTGATATTTAATACATAAATATAAATATACAACAAATTTTCCATTGCTCAAATTTCCTCATTTAGATACTTTTACCTAACACTAATGCGATAATATTGCTGACCCTAACCCTAACGCGATAATAACACATGCACTAATTCTAACCTAAGTGTTATAATAATAATATTATGTACCCTCATATAAATATCTTTCTCCAAGATAAGCATTTTATTTATCATACTTTATATTCTTATCAGGACAATCTCGTGAATCATGATACTATGAGTTACAAATAGAGCAATGTTTTTCTTGTATCCAAAGCTTCTTCCTGGGAAAAATCCTGCGTATTGTTCATTTAAATAAATATATTATAAATTTTATTTTAGTGGCTTGAATTAAGGAAAAGAATAGTTATGAACGCGAATTATGGATAGTAAAAAAAAAGCTTAAAAGCGATTGTTAATCAAAATAACACGTGACAATTTTTAAACATGTGAAATAGGATAGTAATCCGCTGGTACCAACCTAAATTGAAGAGTGGAAAGAAATATTGACGAATTTTTTCATTAAAAAAATAAATTTATTTATGTGATGTGATGTTAATTTTTTCGTATTAATTAAATTAATACACGTGCAGAAAAAATAACAAAAATTTAAAGAATTCTAACTTTATTTATAAAATTTACAAAATTTTCTAAAATTTATATTAAACTCTTAAGTCTTAATATTAAAAATCCTCCAATTCTTCTATAAATTTTAATTTATTATCAATAACCAAATCTTCATATTTTTGAATTTTAATATTATAAAACTCAAATTCCTTCACTTCATCTTTAAATGAAAATAAATCATTATTACCTTTGAAGAAATTACTAATAATGGCCAAATATTTGACTCTTTTCTTTTTCATAATATATTCTTTTATATAGAATAAAATATAATCATGAATATCATCATCAATTTCCTTATTTGTTATTAACAATTTTTTAATAAAAGTATTCTGAGAATTTTTTAAGAATATTTCAAAATCATTTATATATTTAATATTAAGAGCCAAATTTAAATATTCTAATTTAAGAGGAAGTATTTGACCTAAATTTCGTAATATTGTTGAACTAAATTCAATAATATTTGAAGATAAATTGTTAATGATATCGATAGAAAGATAATTAAGATTTTGTTTTGAATTTTCAGTTAAATTGAATAACTGATAAATAATCCAATTATTAACGTTAAATACTGTTAAATCAAGAAATTTGATATTTTTACAATATTTTATAATTAATTCAAATAATTGTTGTTTCTTAGGGAACAAATCAATAGAATCAAATCTAAATTCAAAATTTTCTAAGTAATCACCATATTTTTGTAATAATAATTGTAATGATTCATCAATTTGTAATTTTCTATTTAAGAATATAGATTTTAACTTAAATGGTTTAGTTAAGTTAACTATTTGTTGAATAAAATCAGTATCTAAAATACAATAAATGATATGAACAGATTCTAAAACATTCAATTGTTCAAATACTTTGTCTAAATTGGTTATACCTATAAAATTGATATTAAATAAGATGATTGTATTTAAAGTATTTGAATGATTATGATTTCTTGATAACTGATACAAAGGAAAACAAAAATAACCTAGCATTGTAATTTTTTTAAGATTTTGATGTAAATTGATTATTTGTGATATACAATTTTTAGTTTGGCCAAGTGAAGGACCAATAAAATGGAATTTTAAATTACTAATATTATGAAAGAAATCAGGGTTTTGTAACATTAATTCAAGCATATCATCTATATAATCATGAAGATAATAATTGTTGAATTGAATATTAATAGTATGTATGTTTACTTCATTTTCAATAAATATTTTAAGTAATGATATGTGAATTAATCTCTTAAATTTAAATACTGAATTATATTCAATTTTTAAGGTTCTAATAACATCTTTAGACCATCTTTCAATAGAAGAAATAATCTTTTGTGTATACAAGTACTTTAAGAAAATTGGATAATTAAAAAGTGTATTTGAAGGAAATAAATTATCATCAATTTTATATTCATTTAATTTTGCTTTTAAATCACCATTTAAATTATGTAAATAAATTCCAATAAAGTTATAATTTTGTTTAGTAATTGAAAACGGATTTTCCCATAATAATGGAATCGTTAAATGACACCATAATCTGTTAACCAAAATACATGAATATAAAGTTGAAAAATCAATTCCTAAAATATTTTATAACTTTATATGTTAATCTGAAAATATTTTTGAATATGACATATTGTAAGTGAAGAAAGAAAAAGGAGAAAGTATTAGTGTATCACATTTTATCGCCGTTTTTGAATTAGTGTGATCGGCTGCATATTTGCTATTTAAATAAAAATGTTGATTTCGAAATTACAAAAATAACTATCACATGCACATATAAAATCATAAATTTTATTTGATCTACGTAATACTAAGCCACTGTTGTATCACTTTCGTTATAATTTTTTATCGTGGTCACATTCATTTTATTAGAAGCATATAAACTGATTCCTAATTTGACTCTGGAGATTTACAATTTCCAAAACAATTACAAATATAACGTGTAATAAAATTTTTTATTTTTCACAGGTAAACTCAACTATGCTTCAAGAATTCAGTGAAGATTTATACTGGCATATAATTTACCTTCATGCTGATGGTTTGTCAATTACCAATACATTGCGTTTGAGTAAAAGCGTTGTAAATAAGATAAAAAAGAGATATAACCGTTGGGCATGTGTTACAAATCCTTTCAAAGGTATTCCTGGCCAAAGAAAACTATTTAGCAGAAGAGATATAACTTTACTCAGAAGTCTTGTTGGAGAGAAGGTAGACTGGTATTTAGACGAATTAGTATATGAAATGGAATGCCTAACAGGGAAAAGAGCGTCTATTGCAACTCTTTGGAGATCACTTCAATATTTAGGAATTACTCGAAAAAAGGTAAACATTATGANCCCAAAACAATTACAAATATAACGTGTAATAAAATTTTTTATTTTTCACAGGTAAACTCAACTATGCCTCAAGAATTCAGTGAAGATTTATACTGGTGTATAATTTACCTTCATGCTGATGGTTTGTCAACTGTGGATATTGCCAATACATTGCGTTTGAGTAAAGGCATTGTAAATAAGATAAAAAAGAGATATAACCATTGGGCATGTGTTACAAATCCTTTCAAAGGTATTCCTGGCTGAAGAAAACTATTTAGCAGAAGAGATATAACTTTACTCAGAAGTCTTGTTAGAGAGAAGGTAGACTGGTATTTAGACGAATTAGTATATGAAATAGAATGCCTAACAGGGAAAAGAGCGTCTATTGCAACTCTTTGGAGGTCACTTCAATATTTAGGAATTACTCGAAAAAAGGTAAACATTATGATTTATAATATGTTGTAAATAATTGATGCAATTTATTAGTTATTTCAAAAAAATATTTTTTTTATATGAAGTTACAAAAAGCAGCACTAGAAAGAAAT
>QZLH01000009.1:198738-224305 GCA_003833135.1 Oehlia diaphana
AAAATTAGATTTATGTAAATACAATATAGTAAACTGCAATACAAATAGTAAATTCAGTGACCAAATCGTATAAATTTCGTGATAAAATCAGTGATCAAATCATGTAAATTCCATATGAATTCCGTGCAAATTCCGTATCCAAACCATATTTTTAAAGATACGGAATTGTGCATTTTTCCGTATCCTATTATGATACGTTATTTCTAAGGAAAAAAAATTCGTATAAAAACTTTATAAAAAACGTATCCAATTTTTTTATAGGGCTATATTTTAACGTTAATCCATTTATAAGCTTATTTAAACTTTTCCTATAAATATTTACTTTTACTCTACTTTATTATATCAATCATGTGTTATTGTTACGCCTAAAAAAATATCTGTCTATGAAAATCTGCATGTGAAAGATAGCTCTAGATATGGAATCTTGGCGACGCTTGTCACACCTGGCGTATTTTTATCCTGATATGCCTGTATAAACGATTGGCATAATTCGTAATTACATAAGTACGATTTAACTATTTAAGGCTATATTTATCTTTATAGACAGTTCTCAGCCAATTTTCAAAGTTTCACCAATAGTATCTTTTTTTTTATATCAACATAATAGGATGTATTTAATTTCTTAGCTTTAAGCTTGTAATAAAGATAAAAATGGAGCTTTATTTACCTCCAAAGGGACTTAAATTCAGGATTCAAAATTATAGATCAAAATGGGCCATTTTTTCTAGGTTCTCTCCAGATCCACAATTTTTTCATTTTACAAGCAGTGATGAATTTAAAGATCAGTACTGGACTTTGATTCCAGGAACAGGGAAACATTCTGGTTATTTCAGAATTGAGAATTGCGTTACCAAACAGGCCATTTATTCTAGGTTCTCACAAGAACCAAAATTTTTTACTTACACAAGCAGCGAATTTGATGATCAGTACTGGACCTTTGTTCCAGGAACAGGAAAACGTTCTGGTTATTTCAGAATCGAGAATTACGTTACCAAATGGGCCATTTTTTCTAGGTTCTCTCAAGAACCACAATTATCTCATTACATTAGCAAAGATCAATATGATGATCAGTACTGGAGTTTTATATTTGAAGATATGATCATTGAAAGCGTGGATTACAAAATTTATGTAGGAAAAATCCAAAGTACGAAAAATGTTGTGCTTATGAGACAATCCTTAACGAATGATACTGATGGAGAGCAAATGTTAAGCTTCAAAGTAGATGAGAGCGTAAAACATACGTCAACCTTTGAGTATTTAGGTGGATTTACCGTGAAGGTAGGAGCTAAATTTAAAGCTGAAATTCCAATTATAGAAGAAACTGGTCTTAATATTGAAGCTACAACTGGTGACCATATTTGGAGTTTCGGTAATTCTACAGAATCAGTAAAGAAATATACAGCAGAGTTATCTGTCAAAGCTCTTCCAAGAACAAAAATAATTGTTGAAGCAACTATTAAAAAGTCAGTATTGAACGTGCCTTTTGTTATGCATCTTAAGTCAAAGGAAACGGGTATTAAAGTGGATACCTATGGTACTTACTCAGGTATAACAACTTGGGATTTTAATAATATCATTAGAGAGCAAAAAATAAATCCAACCTGTTAATATCTAAAACCACTAAAATATAAGAAAGTATTGTACGAGTTTAATGAATGAGTATGATCAGAGCACATCACGATTATCATATAAGCCAACCATGACCTGGTCACGGTCTCGTAGTTAGGCATTTTTCAAATAGGCTCTACTGCGTGTTAATTTTCAATTTTCAACATATTTCCGGATGAAATACTCTCCAGGTATCTTATGATCGAGAAGCAACCTTTGATGACGACAATCTTTGAACAAAACAAAAATAGATATATTCCTTTTCTACAGTAGTTTTAATTATTCCTTATTTAGGCAGATTCATCATAGTATTTGTTCGCTTTGTAATATTATTTCTATAGGTGGATTGACGTAATAATAATAGTAAAGAGTCCAATATGACTTTAGGAATTTAACCAAAAAAATTCCGCATTTTATTAGTGAAAATAATCTGACAAGGTTGATTTCTTGCAATAGTGGGGTTCTGTCTAATAATAATACAGGATGCACCTTCTTATTTGTTCTAACTAGAGTCATACCCTAGGGCCGATGACCGGCCCTAAAGAGTATATAAATTTTAACATTTATTTGCAGAAACAAAGTTTTGTAAGATATAATTTAATTTTTATTTGAAATAAATGAATAATTTATTTTATTTTTTTTTTCATCTAAATATTTTTTACGTTTTGATTAATAATAATCTTGTAATTGGCTTTAAAAGAAGAATTGAATTTTTTTTTGAAATTTATAAAAAACAACATTTATTTTTTTTTAAAAATTTTTTTCGTTTCTATCCAAAACAATAAAATTATTCAATATAATTTATTTCACATGATTAAAAACTTATTGATATTGTAGGATATTTCAAATCAAATTTGGGCGATCTTATTGTCCACACATTTGTTTTAATAAATCAATTCGTGTAATATATATAATTTTCTTTAATAAATCATTCATGTAATATATATTTTAATAAGTAAATTCACAATATTTTTAATAATTAAATTCATATAATATTTTTTAATAATTAAGTTTGTATAATGTTTTTTGATTATAATATTTCTTTAATATACAGTATAACACTTTTTTTTGATAAAATTCGGGAATATATTTTTTTCAATAAAATTCGGATATACTTTTAAATAAAATTCGAATATATATATATATATTTTTAATATTTTTTTTTTTTAACATAATTTTTAATAAAATTCGGATATATAAGTAAAAATCTAAAGTCATACAATTAAATGCAATAATGTTTTGGTCACATGGATTAAAGGTTAATTTCAGCCAGTTATATTAAAATTTAATGTTTATATGTTTAGTAATTTCTAAATACTAAAAAAAAACCCAATCGGAAATTGAATACTATACTCCTACCAAGATTTACCAGCAAAAATGTGGAAGCCATCCCTTTTTTTGGTTCCATTGAAAATAAATAAATGAATATTTTTTATTTAGCAATTTCTGAATACAAATAAAATAGAAAAAAACAATCGGAACTTGGAACACTATACTTCAAGTTTCACCGAGATTTACCGAAATTTACCAGTGAAATGTAGAAGCCCTCTTCCTTTTTTAGTTCCATTAAAATAATAAGGTATTGAGATACGAAATTGAATTCTAACCAATAATAATTTATTCATTATAAGAAAACATAATAATGTGGCATTTTCATTCTTGTTTATTTACTGTTTTTGTATTATAAAGTAGGCAACTGCATGTGTTGCGTAAAATTTGTTTTTTTTTAGGCTTTTCCGAGCCAACCAAATTACATTTTATTTAAAAAAAAAATTATTTTTCCCTAAAATTTGAATGATAGACTGATTAGTATTCAATATTGAATTATCTTCTTCTTGTCTTATTATTAAGTCAAGTGAAGAAAAGGATCTTTCAAAAATGAACCTATAATTATAATGTTAATTGAAAAAGCTTAGGATAATTTATATTTTTTAAAGGTAAGGCGAATATTGAACAAGCAGAGAATTCTGATATTTTTTTATTATGCAATGTCAATCAAGTCATAGGATATCAACACATTGAATATTATAACACAACGAATAATAATAATTTGTTATTTTAAATAGGTATCCCTCCTTCTTTAGAACGTATGGTACTTCGGGTATTATATAAAACATTTTTTATGGTGAGATGATATATTTTATATGTAACAAATGATATATTTTACGTTAGAAATCATATTAGTCCTAGTCATGTTAGACGGAGAAAGTATATATAAAATTAATTTATAGTTTAAAATATTACAAAAATAAAAAACAGAATTATCATTTGATTATTTGGGTAACTAACTAATTTCATTTTAGTGATCATGAGAAAATTTTTATTAAAGATAAAATAAAATATTGCACATAATAGGAAATATTATGAAAAGACTAATCATATAAAGTTTAAACTTAATATATTTGCAATACATTTATTAAAATAAATACAAACTAAATTTTTTAATGAACGATATAAATAGAAACTATAACTTTATAAACAGATTGTTATAGAAATACTCATAAGTAAACATTTCGGAGTAAAGCTTTAAACTCCTCAAATCGATTTGTTAAAAATATTTTGTATTGAGATTAAATACGGTATATTAAAATTTCATTAGGTTGAGTTCAAGATCCTTATACACGTGAAAAAATTCTGTCTTAACGCATATCACAAATGTTGATCACATGTCAAATGAAGTGTGACTATAAAAAAAATCTTATTATTAATATTTCAATTGTTACTTATATGTCTTAGAATCAACATAATAAAAGTTATGAATATACAGTATTCTACTAGTAAATCTTAACAATATAAATTGGACTCCTATTCTAAAAAAAGAAAGTATTAAAATTTTCAAAAAATAATAACCCTCGACACTCCTTTATTAATCCCATATTCCATTAAAATTTTCTCTCATTTATTCCATTAAAATTCGAAATTAATAACGCTCCTTATTCCATTAAAATTCAAAATAATATCACTCATTTATTAATACAAATTCTTTTATTCCTTATTAATTGCTACAAAATACCCATTGTATTCGCGGACTTCGCGGTCTTCGTTTCAGAATCAAACGGAGACTAAAACAATTTGTAAAGCAGGAAATAGCTTTACAATGCTCTCCTCCGACTTCAAAAGGATACCTTAAGTAAGTGATGATGTCCGCACTCGTTTTCATAAGATGCCCTTCCGAGGAAGAAGCTCACGTATTGAGCCAGAAAACTCTAATTCGAATAGATATTCAAGAAATACATGGGTATTTGGTAGTTTTAAACTTTCTTCCGACAATCCCTTTATCCTTTTTTTCGGATAAAAATTATTCACAGCAATTGCAAGAAATGTACTTGTAAAAAATAATTTTTTCTTATAAATATTAAATGAAAATTTTTATTTAAAATTATAAAATACTTAATTTTAAATTTACATATTATATTAAAGATTCTAAAATAATTTAATATACATTATAATAATAATAAAGCTTAAAATATCACAAAATATATGTATTGTATCAAAATTACTTAATGTTACTTGATTAAAAATTTAATTTGAACCTTAAGTAATTTGTCTTCATAATCATTTTATAAGACGGATGCATTGTGCTTTGCCCGCTGGAATCTTGGAACTTTTGGACTTAGGCAACTTCTTGTCTTCTTCTGCAGTATGTGGCTGAACGTATTCTGTTATGTCTTGCCGCAAAAACTGTGACGGTGAGTTTGATGGTTTCATTACTTTCAGCACAGACATTCGTACTGAATACCACAAGTTGAGTCCATTTTTTTCAAAGATTCATTCCACAAGTTCGAATCCATTATTAGATTAGTGCGATCTGAATCTGAGTCAATCAAAATCATGTGACTTCAACATAGCTTCCGAAAATCCACCATTATATAAAATTAGTATTATCCTTTAGGCCTTCAAACCATTTAGCATAATTAAGAAATTCAACTGACATTTTGATTTGGTGGAAAATAGTTGAAAAGAGATTGTTTAAAGTATAAATTGTATTTAAGGTTCTAATACATGTTATGCAATTTTAAGTATAGCCTTTTTGACTGCTCAATAGCTTCTTTGAGCAGATTGAATTTTTCATCATAATTGGCTTGTTCGTCATATAATGAATGGTGATTTCTGGAAAGATCTTCTAATATTCTTTGATATGAAGTTATATTGGATACTTTTACATTATAGTAAAGATGCATTGTATCAAATTACTTAATGTTGCTTGATTAAAAATCTAACTCAGGTAATTTGTCTTTATAGTCATTTTATAAGATGATTTTATAGGTGCGACCTGAAGACCTGAATCTGGTATATCATGTGACTTCAATACAAAATTTCCAAAAATCCACCAATATAAAAATTGGTACATTCTGTTCATCTATCTCTAAGACCTCTATCAAACCGGTCCTGTAACCCTACTCCAATCTTAACCATTAATTAAGATTGAATAAATTTATCCCTGTTCTTCTTAACCATATCATCAACTTCAATCATTTAAGTATGTCATACAAAAAATTTCTCAAACATGATCTGCATTTCAGAATCGTCTGGTAGAATCGTCAAGCCATTTGGCATCTTTTGGATATCTGATTTCAAAATGGATATGACAAGTGTCCTTGTGAAAAAGGAGTAGGTGTAAAGTATCATAATTCTTCGTCCACACTTATTTCATTCAGATTATTTTTTCCATTGGTAATAGATTAAATAGAGATAGATATTTTGGCCATTTAATATTAGACAGAATCCCCACCTTTAGGTAGTAATGCCTGTTATTGCCGTCCAAATTGGAAATTTTCTTGTACCATCATATTATCATATGAGTCATAATTAACCATCATAATTGCATTTTTATTTAGATAATATTAAGCTGGTGTCTTTTTTTCAATTACAATCATAGAACAATATGGTGAATTTGTTAAGCTTTTCAATGCATATCTAATTTCAACTTGTATGTAAAATTTTAATTAATAAGTTTTAAAGAATAAAAGAATGCAGCTTCTGAAAAACCTTCTTAGTTCATAAATACTATAATTCTTCCTCGCAATACATTATTTTGAACAAGAATATTCAACAATTGTTTGTTGAGAATTTTGACTATAACTCTACGAGCCGTTTCAAGCAATGTAATTGGTCTTGTGTTATTTAAGCTGCATCCCATGGTTTTGGCTTTAGGATTGGTAAATGTTCGCTAATTTCCATGTTGAGGATATTTCATGAAATTTAATTAAATACTCAATAGCATTATACTCTATCCATTTTTTTTCTTTTAAAATATGTTTATTGTTACCATTATTCATTTATGATAGCACTTACTATGAAAGCCTTTGTAATGATAACAACCATGTGGGCCTTCCATAATCTTGCCCATTGTCATACATATTGGTATCAGAGTCTGGGTTTGTCAGTATTTTTGACTTCCACAATCTTTTTTGAAACATTTGCCCAATCCAAATAATATTGTATGAAATGTAAACATGAAAGAAACTTTAAATTTATACTAATAAAGTCACTGCTTCTAAATCAATAAAGGTACACTAATCAGGAATTATATTCATTTCCCTTGTATTATTAAAAAATGTGTGATTTGTAAATCTCTCTTTTTGCTAATAGTCAATATAATAAAATGTTATACCAAGAAAGTATGATGTCCATCCATCTAATGTAAAACTTCTGGCATTATGTGTGCTAATGTTATTAGGTATTCTAATCATTTTGCAAGGCAGTTGTGAGAAATGCCAGCTAATTTATGTAAGAAGTTATTAAATTTACTGTAATTCTGTAAATATGATTCACCTCACCACTAAAATTGATTTCTTTGCACTTTCATTAATGATAAGAAAATCATCATCATCTGTGAATAGCTCCAGATTGGTTTTATCAGAATTTTTTTTAAATGGATGAGGCTGATTAATTTTGGTATAATTACTTTTTTTTCCTTTAATGTTTTGCATTATAAAATAATTTTGATAGCAAGTTTTATTTCTGGAAATATAATTGTATCTATCTTATAGTTCTCAAACACATGTGAAAATATCCACAAAACTATATTTATGACGCCTTTTTTTGTACTTAACTACTAAATAAATTTCTAAAATATAATAACTTTGGATTCAGCTGTTTTGTATTCCATTGAAATTTCATATCCAAGATATTCTTCTTATCTTTGACATAAAAGAGGATTATAATATATGCACCAAAGTAAGGAAGAAATTATCCCTTGAATTCAACTCTATTTTATTAAGGGAAATTGTATCCAATATATATTATCCAACTTGAAGAACAATAATATCAGTTACATATGTTCCTTCAGGTCTAAATGCTGGATATTTCCATATATTCCCTTCAATAAACTTAAAATTAATTATATAATTATAATAAATAATAATCTTTTAAAATATTAAAAATTAACTTTTCAACTTCTTAATTTTATTTTTAAATATTAAATTTTGCATTTCATTTCTGGAAATACAATTGTATCTTATATTTTCATAAATTGTATTCCATTAAAATTTCACATCCAATATGTTCTTCTTATATTTAAAATAAAAGAGTGTATAATATATTCACTAAAATAAGGAAGAAATTATCCCATAAATTCAACTCTATTTTGAATTTTTTGGCAAAAAAATACTACAATTAAATTTATGGGTATTTTTTTGCCATTTTTAATAAGTAGAAATGGTATGGATATTTGCCATTTTTAATGGGAAATGTTATTTAAAAAACTTCCTTTCTTAATAGTATTATCAAAGTCATGCCTTATTATTTGATAGAACATCTTTCTCAGATTTTTTTGGCCTATATTTCTATATTTTCTTAATAGTTCATAATTGGTTTCTTCATTAAAGTTTAAAAAAAATAAATTTTACAATTATTTTCTAGAAATAATATTAAGTCATTGAATTTTTACTTGAAACTTTTCAAATTTTTTATAATTATTTAACTAAATATTATTGTTTTGGATTAAAAATCAACTGCATTAATAAAAATAAACTCACTTGCACAAAATTTTCCATTTTTTTTGTTCATTTATACTAAATGTAACAAGTTCTTTGAAATTGTCAACCACTTTCTTTGAAAATAGAAAGTTGAAATTTCTAATAAAATTTTATTTAATATGTATAATTCTTCTCTTGCTCCATTCTAATTAAATTTGGTATTTTTGTTATCATTTGAACTTACACATAAACTTTTTGCTTAGATGTTTTTTCATCTAGTTTTTTAATACATTGAGATCAATCATCTTTATTTTCATATTCTTTATTTCTGAATGTGTTAAACTCATTTATGAGAAATTAGTAATATTCTTTGACTAGCATGTCTCTTCCTATTTGATTTCTGTTCTTATAAAATATTAGAAAATCTAGCAGTTATTTGTATTCCGATAGGTACTATATCAAATTGGTGGAATATGCACATATCATATTGGAATAATATAAGTGCTTTTTTTACTGACTTTGTATAGACCTGTTTTTTTGCTCACATTTAATAATAACCTCAAATTAATTTCCTTCTCAGTAAAGACAAATTGGTATACTTGTTGTTGTTGGTATTGTTGTTGTTGTCATTACTGTTATTGCTGTTGCTGTTATTGCTGCTCTTGCCGCAGCTATAATAATACAATAGAAGTTATTTTAAAAGTTGTTAAATATATATTTTATATAAAATAATAAAATTTATTACCTATTCCGAACGAAGGTGCACCAAAAAATATAAGGAACTTTTTGATGGGTGCAAAGAATGTTGTAATGAATATTGTCTTATTCATTTACATCCAAATAGTTCTTCAAGTAAATATTCTTTTAAAAAAATCTAAAATACTCATTTTTTCTTCCTTTTTATAAATAAACTTAGCATTAAATCAATAAATTTCAATAGTATTTTAATTCTTTGTAGAACCTTTTTTTACATATAAATATTCACTCTATCGTATGCCTTTGATATGTATAATACCAAAAGCTATAATTCTTTATATTTCTTGAATAATTTTTTTTATTATTCTTATGGATTCAAATGTTGTGTTTAGATTCATTAATATTATTTATTTAGTAGGTAGATCTTCAGTATATCATTTTTAACAAATCAAATATCACAGGTAATGCAATCACATGCAGACTGCAGCATGTGGGCATTATCTGTGGAATTGCATCATTTCTCCATTAAGTTTCAATTCACGTTCTTTGAAGTTTATTATTTAGTGCTATAATCATTTTTTTTGGAATTATGTTTGAAAATGCCTGTTTGAAATTTAGCTTAAAATTATTTGCCTAAGTTGTCACTGCTGATGCTGCTGGTGGTGATGTTGGCGCCATAACTGTTTGACTAAATGTCTCACACATTAATATTTAATTGTATTATATTTATTAACTTGTGACTTGATTTGGTTTTGTATTGTTTCAATAAATTAATATAGTAGCAATTTTTGTGTTATGACTTCCATCAAAATGAGACACAAATTCTTCATGTATCATTGGTGGTAAGGAATTAGGTATCATTTTATGAGCTGGTTTCATAAATAAAAAAATTAATTTGTTCCATATAAAAAAATATGGTGGTAATATCCATAAGATGACCTAGATAATATTTAATTATATACACTTTTTGCTATAAAATTAAAAATTTACATTAATCTATTCAAAAAGTTCCAAAAAAGTTATTGAAATAGTAAAAGGCAAATGTAGGAGTTTTTAGTAATTAATGATATTGGAGCAGTTAAATAATTGCATGTACAGTATGTTGTGATAGAAAAAGTGTTGGGTTAAATATTCTATATGGGTTATTGTTCATTAAAATTATGTTGTTCTTGATCATTATGATTCCATTATATGATCATGTGTTATTTTCTTTTTGTTAATTTTTCACTTAATGGACCCTTTGGTTTTATTGTAGCCTTGAAACTCTTGGGTTTTCCAGCTGGTCTCTTCTTCAGATTTAAGGTGAGTGTATTATACCTTTATGTGGCTTTAAAAAAATTTCTTTGCCTTCAGTCTCTTGAGAAAGAAATAAAACAAGCATTCTGATGATGGTATGACAATAATGGTATGGTCAAACTTAATATGAAAATAGAGTACCATACTAACCATACTTACCATCATACTATACAATGGAGGACTTACTATCTAGAACAGGATAAAAACCAATTGCAATCTCAAATTTGTTTTCAATTGGTGTATTGAGTTGTTCAGATTTATCTATCTTCATTTTTCAGTTTTTAATTTCATGAATATTATTAAGTGGTTCACAATTTACATAAACTTTTGAAATATATTTTTATTTTGAATCTTGCCATTTCCACAGTGTATTATTATCATAATTTTTTTTATTATAGGTCGTATAAGTTAGGAAGGAGACATCTGGTTCACATTCCATTTCACCCAGCGAGTTATTCGTTGTCTTCTAGATCTTTTTGATTAGAAGTTATTAGTATATTCCATAGGTAAGGAAATTTGTAGAATGTTTCAGATTGAAAAAAGGACAGAGAATTATTGGCCATAAGTTAATATTTGAATAATATGTATCAGTTTAGAGCTTTAAAAGAATGAAGTAGACCCCTGTTAAACAATCTTGGATGAACAACTAATTCCAGAATTTATAATGTATCACTGTATGATGATGCTACTTGGAATGTGAAGAGTTTTCCTGCTTGACTATGCAAATGGACTTCTACTTTTTGTTCCTCCGTACAAGTTTGTAGTGTGATAAAACAAGGTGGATTCATCAGCCTGTTGAGCAAGTTCCATCTGAAGTAAGAGTCTAAGCTCACTATCATCACCACTTACAGGCTCCTTATTGACAACATGAATTGGTGTTGGATATAATTCAGGTTCATAATTAATAAGTTTATTCGCATTTGCATTATTAATGAAGTTGTTAAATTCAGATGAAGCAATTAAATAATAAATGAATCAAATTAATATTAACAATATCTTTTAAATAGATGAATTTTCTAATATGAAATGCTTTAAAATATGATTAAAATCTTTGAAAATAATTTATTTTTTGAAGTAGTATCCATATAATCTTATTTAGTAAATATAATCAACTATATCAAGAATTCTAAAAATATAAATATGGAAATGTTAAAATGTATGTATGTCATTAGCATTTTTTGAATTCCTTTGTATGACTATTTTGACAATTTATTGAACACTTTTCTATATATACCACCACATATTCTTTGTCAATTATTTCCATCACCAATAAATAATCTATTATAACAAATAAGTAAACTAAATGTTTTGGAATATTATATTATTTAAAGTATATTAATTGAATTAAAGGATCCTATATTTGGATACGATTTATTTTCTCTAATAAATCATACAGTGGTTCATTCCCCAATCAGACTATTTATTTTTTTGTGTCTAACTCCAATAAGTATTATATTTATAAATATAATAAAATAATTATATATAAAAATATTGAAGTGTTGGATAGTTTTTGTTGTTTGATCAAATATAATGATTATTTTGTGATGTTTAATAATATCTTGGTGCATATGTTTTGATACATATGGGCGAAATAAAGATTTTGTAGGTTAATTACATTACTTTAATATGAGTATTGTTTTTTTTATGAAATATAATAAATTAAATCATGCATATGGAATAGAATTCATCAGTATCTTCAATCGATTTAAAATGTACATGACCAAATCTAAGAATTAATAGATTATTACCTTAATTTTGGTGTAATTTTTTTTCTAATGTGAAAGAGGCTCTTTCATATTAATATTTGAGCTAGTTATGAAACTTCTCCATAAATTTACTGTTTTTAATGTTTGTAAGACTTCTAATGCCCTCCCATGTCAACCACAATCTTTGTAAAATGTTCATATGCAATTCTAAGGTGATGATAAAAGAAAATTTGAAAAAAAAGTCTATTTGGCCCTCCCACGGATTAAAAGAATAATTAAAAAAAATATTACTTGAAAATCTTTTTCTTTTAAAAGATGAAGGCCATGAATTGTAAGGTGTGTATTAATCAAATTCTCAGATATTTATTGCTGTATCTTACTTATTTATTAAAAATTCATTTCTACTATAATCTTACCAAGTTTTCATCAAATTATGGAACATCATGTCCTTTATCATATAGTTTGGATCCCACTTGTTAGTTATTTTTTTTAAAACTCTATTAATGATATAAAAGAAAATTATTGTTTGAATTTGTAATTTTGAAGTAATAATTTATTACAATATTTAATATTGATAAATTATATTAATTCTCAAATGGTAACGATGGTGGTGGTGGACATTTATCTTGTTGTTCTAAATAATATTTTCATAAAGTGTAATACTAGTTGATTTAAAGATTTTATAATTGTATCCTTTGATCTTCAATAATCTCAACATATTAATTGTCATTTCGTTATATATCTGACTTCTTATTGTCTGTTCTTTTACTTTTCTATTACTTAAACTATTTGATAAATTATTACAGTATTATTATATAAGCTTTGTATTTATAAAATATAATAAGGTTCTTTTCCAGTGACCAATATGAATGTCCACAGTTCTTAATTTTATTGAATATAATTAATGAACTTTTTTTTCTATTTTAAAAGGCAAAAAAATGTATCCCAATTGGTAATAATTTGTGAGTTCAGCTATATACCAGTATTACCGAACATAACTATTAATAATACCATAATAAAAATAATAAAAATTAAATTTCAAAAAATTAATTATTATATTTAAACATTTATTCTTGGATTATATTTGCTTATTATAATTATTTTAAGTTCTTTAATTATTTTTAAAGAATCATCAATTGCTTATTTTATCTTTGACTCAAACAATATTTCTCTGGTATTATTGATATGGGTTTCATGTAATATAGTATGTTTCTATTCTCGTAATAAATATATTTTCTTTCTCGAATATCAATAATTTTTTCTTAAAAAGGTATTTTTCTTAAAATGTTTAGTTTTTATTAATCTTGTAAATAATCATTTGAATTTGGGCAAAAAAGAGAGGAAAGGAAAAGGGTTAGTAGTTTAATCAAATTCCAAATCATTTATATTTAAATAAATGTATAAGCCCCATTATGTCATACAGTTATTAATTGATTCAATTAAAAATAAAATTTAGAAATTTAGCCAAATTAGTACAATATCAAAGCCAGGATTGCTTATGCAGAAAGCCACGATACATAGCCAAAAATTTTGCACCAATAAAATTTATTATCATTGAAAAAACCTCATGTTAAATTTAACAAATAAAATTTTATAAATAAAAAATATGTTAATTTTTATAAAACTTTTATAATTTATTTATCACAATTTCTATTATATTTCCTTTATATTCAAATAATAAAATATAAATTATTTAGAACAGATATTAATTAATTTTCTGTTTTGAGTCACGTCTCCTAATAGTTATCCATGATGGATGATTTGTATTAAGCTAAAAGGCTTATTGATAGTTAATAGTTGTATATAGAACCATGAAAAGAAGAAGTAGACAATTACTTATGTCATGGGATACAAATCAAGTGATGCGATTTTTGTATAAAGTATACTTTATATTTACATGTGAGAAAAGAAAGGAACAAATTATTATTGATATAAATCCCAGCTTTGTTGTGACGATATTAGTAACATTAAGTAAAAGATAGGCTTTAAAAAAAAAATTATTATTTTTTTTTTTTTTTTTTGTTTCTCATACCAATTTGCGTCGCACATTCAATACTATTACAAAAAAAGGACAATTTATTCAGAAAACATTAAAATGATCCATAAAATAATATTATTCGTGAATCGTGATTATCAGTTATGCTTTTTTATATTTAAATCATTATATATTTAATGACGGGGAATTCGGTTAAAAGATATCAAAGTTAGTATTAATTTTTTCTTTTTTTAATTAGACTAAATTTAATAGTCTTGCTTCGTGTAATGACTGCAATCACTTCCACTAATTCATCCTTCATTTCAGTAATTATTCTTCATTTTCTTGTGCAATTTTCTTTTTGAGTAAATTATTGTAATTTTCTTTTCAAGAGATAGTTTGCAAAATTTGAAATATAAGCGTATTTGTTACAATTAATGTAAGAATTTAACGAATGAACTTATTTGATACTTTCTTTTTTGATATTTTATGTAATTTTCGCAATTTAGAAAAAAGATTTATTCTTTGCGTAAACGTAGATATCTAATTCTTTTTTTTTTTTTGTAGTTTCACAAAGAATATTGGCAATCGTGCATGTGATTTCATCATAATTAAAAATATTTTATTTAAATTTGATTATATTAAGTGGCTGTTTTTTTGCTTTGCGTTATTATTATTTTATCCGTTTATCCGTTTTTTACATAGCCATATATTATTTTTATCAATCATATTATTTATTTATATTTATTTTAACATGTGATAATTTTTTTGTAACAGTTTCAAAATAATTGTATTAATTAGATCATTTGTACTATTTAAGTTTAAAGTTGAATATAACCTGGTGATACGTAATAGTTATTACGGCTGCGCCGTGAAAATCATGATATTTATACGACACGTGAAATAACTCATGGAGACTAACGTCCAGTGATGGGAAAGAGTGGGAAAGGTATAAATAAACTATAAAAACACGTGAGCAAGAAAATATCATCAAAAAAATCATTGGTGACTAATTAGTAAACATGAGATAATGATATAATTTTCTGAACTAATTTTTTTTTAAAAAAAAAAAATATATAAAAAGGAAAAAATTAACCAATAAAAAAAAAGACATAAAATACAAATACATAATGGCTTATTTAAAAATAAAAATTTGATCATAAATAAAAAGCCTATTTTTTAAAATTTTTACTATTAAGGAATTCATTGGTTTAAATCAATCTAATTAATCTGTGGCAAAGTTTTTAACCAAGCCACTTTTTTTTTATCAAAGGCTTAAAATAGGGCTGTAAAATTTAAGTCATAACAAAAATATTTTATTCTTACACAATCAAAAAATTTCATGAGAATTATTGTTGTTCATTTCTATCTATGGTCATATGGCTGGCTTTTGACGTCAAATGGCTTGTCATGATTTCTAATAAAAAAATATTAATAAATACATGATCTCTATTAAATATAAGAAATTTTCCCTTTGAAAAATTCTAAAATTCTTTCAAAATGATTAATTACTTATTGGTTGCAAGAAATATTTTACCTTTGTCCCATATCTAATATACCCCTTCTACCAAAGTATAAACAAGACATTACCATAATAATTATAATTTCTCTTTCATAAAATGAGCCCCCTATATTTACTAAGTGTTTCATCAAGATTTTTAAAATATGGATAGAACTTATTCAGATTATTCATATTTATCAAATAATGGAAATTCTGTTAAACAGCACTAGTAAGATATGACCATGTGTGAATGGATTGATAAGCCCTTGAAAACATGTATGCAGAAAATATTAAAATTAAACAAGTCATTACCAATCAACCAATAACCAGAGGTGGAAGTAGATGCAACACAGAAAATTATTATGTGTGCAACTACTGTGTAAAGTTACATCCCTAAAAGAAATTATTGATATTATTTTAAAATATGAACTCTGCGTATCTTATCACTAATCCATAGTGGAATGAATCTCAAAAAGTTCTAAATGAAAATTCTTTTTTATTATAAGATAGTACCATGATGCAAATAGCAATACTGGATATTATTTTGTTACTAAATTATAAAAGAAGTCATTATGTCACCAGCAATGAGCACTGAAAATAATATGACTAATCTTACTGATATATTTACAATTAACTAATTGTAATGCCTTTGAATTTATATACTGTTTTATAGTTCAATTCATTAAAATAGAAATAGTAAATAACTAAAGTTTTCAGCTATCACCAAACTGTAAAGTTGACAAAGCACATCAACAATTTTTTTTTTGTTCTTGGGTCGCTATACAACATCAAAACAAAAGTACGAGGCTCGCTTTCTAGCCCTTAAAGCTTTACGTAAATCAAAAATACACCAACTTGAAGGAGGGTATTGTACACAAAGTTCCTGAGATGCCCTGAATGGGAATTTCCTGAATGAACACCTATGGTAAGGGAATGAGCAAAGCTGATTGCCATGTTCCACATACCAATAACTTAATTAGCATATTACAGGAATCTTCAAAAAAAAAAAAAAAATCAAAGAGAAGTTAGAAAACATACTGGCGAAACTTATTTACTTTGAATACTACGAATATCACGAGAAAAGAGTCATCAAAAAAAGTATTGAGAGTGTACCAAATGAATTTCCTAAAAGAAAGAGATGGAAAAAGAAATACTATAAAGTTCAAATAGAAAGTCAAAAGTGTTATGGTAATTTGAAACTTGATGAAGTCTTACTCAATATTTGTAATTGTCAAACTGGTATGCAAAACTTAGAGTCAAAAAATCTTGACATGGTTAGTATTAGTCTTCCAGAATTATACCCACTAGGGTTGCAGGTAGCTTTCATGCAAAATATAGAGCTATTTGTTACCTTAATAATTTTCAATTTTGCAAAAGAAAATTACAGCAATTTTGTTACTAATACATAAAGATAAATGAAAGAAAAAGTGATATATATAAAGCAATGTGTGCAACTTCTTCTTTTACAAATTCCATTTCATATTTCCACTCACAGTATACAAGGCTTAAACCCTACAATATGAATTATTGAAATGCCCAAATTGTAGAATTTTTCAATATTATTAGACTTATCTGAAATGAATTTAACAAATCACAATCAAAGTTTATTTATAGACATTTACCTTTTATTATTTTTTTATTATTTATAAATATATTTTATTCATATTTTTATAGAAAATTTTTACACCTCTGACTCTTTGCAAAATCCAGTATTTAATAGTCATTTAATTACATCTAATTGGATATTATCTATATGCATAATTAACTTTCACTGGAAATTATACAGGAAAATAATAATGAGAAACTATGTCAAAATGAGGAGATGAGAGACATATCACCACCAATAATAAATCAAACAAAATTCACAAAGATATTGAACAACTAACAGAAAGAATTGTTTGATCTTATTGAAAAAGTTATGTCACCTATGTTTTTGCGTCATTAATTGTAATTCCAAAAGAGAACAACTTATGAAAATTAAGATGAATTATTGAACATTACAGTATATAATATTCTAAATAATATGTAGTGAATTTCATTATTTTGTTTGATTGAGTGAGTATTGATGCAGAAGTATTATATTCTTTATTGTAAGATAATAAAGCAAGGGCTGCAGAAGGACTTGCAAAATTAATTGAGCAATTCCAATCATCTATAGGGGGAATGTCATAATTATGTCTGAAAAATGTTAATGTAGACTTGAATTTCTAAATTTGAACTGAATAACAAGAAATTGACAAGATAACTGAACCATTAATTAGAAAAGACATGAAATTAAATTTTATTAAAAGTTAGCCAATCCAAGAACTTCCAGCTTGCTCAAGAGAATAGATATTTAAGAGGACAAGTGAAACGATTAGAAAGAAACAATGAGGAATTGAGAAGGATAATAAGCCATGGCGTGGTTATGTGTGTGATTTAGAGTTGACATTGGAGAAGTTAGTTTATGGCTTATATGGATATTCTAAGTCAGGTCAATAATGTTAAGCTCAAAACAAGTATCTCAAGAGATAATTGAAAAGTCTATTGAACAAAACTTAAAAAGCTACTTTGCCAATAAAAATGAAAGTATTATAATACACCTATCAATATTATTCTTCCTAAAAATTTCAATGGTATCTTTACAGTATTTATCGTTATTAGTTATATATTTAAATATACAACTTTCGATAAAATAATGGTTCTACTGGTTGGAAATTTAGCAAAATCACCACTTTTTAATGATTTAAACAGAATTATAAACAAATACTTCTATACAAAGGGTTAATTGTAAGACATATAATTCCTAAAAATTTAACAGTGCTCAAACCTATTTTAGTTAAACAACAAGTGAACCATGGAAAAAAACTAAAAAATAATATCCCCTTCAGATAATAGTGAATTTTCTCTTATGATAGCTTGCTTATTACTACTCATGAATAAGGCAATTTCTCTATTAAAGCTGAAGTACCAGAGGGTTAAGGCAATTTTTCTTTATTAAGCCAAGCACCAGAAGGGTAAGGCAATTTTTTTACTAACATGAATAAATGGGCCTTTTTGCAGGTTTATAGTTTAAAAATATCCTAAATATGAAGTCTATAGCATAAAGAAAGGAAACTGGTTAACAAAAGATCATATATTCGCACCATTATAGTTATATAATAATGAGTGATTTGCCCAGAAATTCTCCAACTGTCATTAGAATCATTGTAAATCCTATTTTCATATATTGCATTTTTGAAGGAGTTCCTTTTTGAATTGAATTATATCTGGAAGTTTATATATCTTTGAAATGCTAACTATATTTTTTAATACCTGGAAAGGCATTTATGCATAATAGTTACACAACATACAGTATAATAATAGGAAGGGTACTTCAAAAAAAGCACTCTATCTATCAACTATATATAATTTAAATCATTTTAAAGAATCCTTAATTCAATAGTTTAATAGATGGATACTATAAATAAAGCAATAATTTTAATATTTTTAATTTGCAAATTATAATAATAAATTAGATATTTTTTTGATTTAACAACTGATAAAAATATATTAATAGTTTTTGAAATTTTACATTTTTATTTGGAATTTAAAGATCAAAGATCCAAAAATAAATTATTAATTAAATTTCTTAGATATTTATAGAAAAATTAAACAATTCACTGTAACTAATGATTGTGATCATGATTTATAGGTATTATATAATATGGAAATTATTAATATGATTCAGTAAAACAGAACCTGATAAGCAATAAATATTTTATAAAGATTTAACTTGATATAAAGAAGTTTACTTCATAGAAAGTATTAATAATTACATAAATTAATGAAAAGTAATTATAACCCACAAACAAATAAGTATGAGATATTGATTGACAAATTAAAGAATGAATAAATTATAATTATTTCAGAATAATAAATTATAAAACTATATATTATTATTAATGGTGGAGTAAATCCAAAATATATAAAGCAAGAAAAAGTAAAGGGAGTGTGAAAGAGAGGCAAGGGAGGGAAATCGATCAAGTAGATAATTTAACTCCAGAAAATGGTATGAAACAAGATTGAGTAATACAATTACAAAGTCACATTGCACAATAAGTGGTATTAATAATCAATTAAAACAAGTTGGAGAACATATGAAAATCAAATCAAATGATCAATCAGAATGCAAAACATATATTATTGGTAAAATATGCAAATATAGTTTGCTTGAGAAATTTCAATAAAAATTTAATCTTAATTAATGTATTAGATCTTGAAGAGTTTGATGAGACAAGAATCAGAAATTTTGAAAATTGCATCATCCAGAGGAGTTTTATTCTTGGAACAACTATTAGAGGCAGATCTTTGAATAATTAATGAAATGGAAACATATTTGCGCAGATAATGAGATAAATTTTAAAGGAAAGATTCCTAAGGGTTTAAGTTGATAGAAAATAAAGTAGAAGAAGAAGAAATAAGGTCAATAATATTAAAAGAAAAATATTTGAATAAATATGGATAAACGTAATATACTGTACATATGAAAGTTTTTGACGAAAATGAGAAAATAGCAAAAAAAAATTTGGAAACTTGGAACGATAAAAATGGTAATCCAGTTTTTGGAGAAGATAAGAAAAAATCGCAAAGCAAAAATTATAAAAGAATAGGCAAACATTTGACTTTAAAAAATGGTGATGAGTATAAAGATAATGATTAAATGTGAAGGATGTAAAAGAAATGTGAGTAAGAAAATAAAGAAAGCAAATGAAAAAAGAGAATGTTTAAGTTATTTAGAAAATAATGAAAGTAGAATAATTAAAAAAAGATTTGGGTGTTTAAATATTATGTAATCATTCATTGTAATTGATAATTGATTTTAATTAATAAACGCATTACTAAATTAAAAAAATGAAAATGAAAATATCATAAGAAAATAACAAGATCGAAATATCAAAGGAAATGTAAGGATTTATGAAAACAAAATCTTAATTTAACTTCATTAGTGAACAAACAATTTTATACATAAAACTCAAATTAGAAGAATAAATTACCATTTATAATTCTATTAAAAATATAATTGTACAATATTAATTAAAAGATTTGAAATTCGGTCATTTACGGTCCATTTACAGATCATTTACAGTATATTTAGCTAATAATAAATATTACTTATCATTTTATCCAAAGTATTTCTCTATTTTTCATAACCTTAAATAACGTCTTAAATCATTAAATGATCAATATCTTGATAATTAATCTTGGATTACTTTTACCAATTGTAAGAATAAAACATTAATTAGAATTACTCTGAAAACTTTATACAAAATTTTATAGTTTTAAAATATCTAAGTTAAGGGTCAAAACATTATATTTGAATTCTAGTATTTGTGAATTCTCTATAATTGTGTTTATAATTCTAATAATATAAAAAATGGAATTGAAAAATATATAAATTAAGGAATAATTAAAAAGTGAATCTAATGATAATGATGATTTTAATGTTATAATTAATTATTTTTTATTAATTTCAAGGAAATGATTTTGTATTTTACAAGATAAATTGACGGCTTACTATTGGCTGTACACATTTTTTCAGGGCCGGAATTATGATAATTTCAGCCAGTTCCTGAAAATTGGTAATAAATTTTCAGCCTGAATATTTATTATAAAAGGAAAGATCAATATGATTATTTTATTCATAATAAACTAAAAAACTTGCTGTACCCTTTTATGTATATTATAAAGCCGTAAAAAGCAGAAATTAGTATATTCTTTGATGTAAAAATGGTCACTTTTAATTAATAATTTTTTTTAATTTGTTTCAAATTACTGATCAACTAAAAAATTATTAACGTTGTATTATCAAATCTTTTTACATGAAATACTCCATAAAATTTTTTAATTTCAAATAGATTCTTATTAATAAGTATGTGCATTCAGTTCATTAATTTTAATGTTTACAAATATAATCACACAAAATCTCAGAGATTTTTGCATTTGTAAATTTGCACATTGTTAAAAACCAAATAAAAAATATATGAATAAAAAAACTGTATTATGATTTATAATCAATGACATGTATACTACTTATTGTAATACTTTTTTATTAAATTCTAGATTATCGTTTCCATATTTATAAATCATAAATATTATAGCTCAAAGTCCTGTATATCAACACCGTGCTTATTTTATCGTAAACATTAATAAAATAAAACCAAAACTTACATTTAAAGTTCCATTCTCCAGTTGAAGATGTAACATATCCAAAAGTCTATAATTTTGTTAATTATTAATCAAACCTCAATCAATACTTTGTGACATCAAGTATTCAATAAATCAAGAGAATTAATTGGAAGATTCTTAGCGTTGCCAATCATTTAAATGTTTAATGGTTTTATTATAAAATAAATATATTAATATTCATTCCAATAATTATTTTTATTCGCAGTATTGCTAAATTATAAAATTTTATTCAATTGCTGCATTATTTTTTTTTTTACTAAACAAACTTTTTACAAAATGATCCCCGACACTTCATCAACATTAGGAGGTTTATTTAACCTTAACAATTATACTGAGTGTAAATAAATGGAATTTATTTAAAATAATTTTGATTACTAATGATTTTTTGATTTAATCGGTAATCATAATTATAAATTTGATCGATCAAAAATATTATTCTAATCAACGATTATTATGCACTATACTTGATTTGATTAACAACATTTCCATGACTACCTAAATTTTCTTATTTATTATCGTAATTGCGTTAGCGAAGTATGGCGCGCCGTACTGATCAAAAATCCAGGGTGTTCACCCTGGATGCATCCAGGGTAGCTACCCTGGATGTATCCAGGATTTACCCTGGATTATCAAACGCCGTACTGTTCAAAAATCCAGGATGACCCTGGATACATCCCGGGTGAGCACCCTAGATGCATCCAGGATTTACCCTGGATTGATCCCGGGTAGTTACCCTGGATGCATCCAGGGTGATCACCCGGGATTTTGAAAATTTACCCTGGATGCAAATATTACCCTGGATGATCATTGAATTTCTACACAAGTTGTTACATATTATCGGTCACGTGATATATCACATTTGTCAAATTGACATATCTCAGCCAATAAGGATTCATACTTATTTATGATATTATCACTCTTAAGCAAGATGAAGCCAATGAGATATAAATTATTGGTTTCTAATTATAACTCAAGTAATATTTTATATATCAATAATAATATAAGAAAATGTTGCGAAACATTTTTTACTTAGAAAAAAATATTTCACAACGTTTTTTTATCAATGATGATATAAGAAAATGTTGCGAAACATTTTATTAATATTAAAACACTTAATTAAAAAAAACCCGTTTTACAATGTTTTTTATATTAAAACACTAAAAAAAAACGTTTTACGACGTTTTTTATCAATACTAATATAGAAAAATTTCACGAAACATTTTTTATATTAAAACACTCAGAAAAAAACGTTTCGCAACGTTTTTTATCAATGCTAATATAAAAAATAGTACGAAACGTTTTTTTATATTAAAACACTCAGAAAATAACATTTCGCAACGTTTTTTATCAATTCTAATATAAAAAAATGGTA
The DNA here is from genome assembly GCA_003833135.1 of Oehlia diaphana. Taxonomy (NCBI): domain Eukaryota; kingdom Fungi; phylum Glomeromycota; class Glomeromycetes; order Glomerales; family Glomeraceae; genus Oehlia; species Oehlia diaphana. Next base: position 222,020 of record QZLH01000009.1, read on the forward strand.
TAAAACGTTTTTTTATATTAAAACACTCAGAAAAAAACGTTTCACAATGTTTTTTATCAATATTAATATAACAGTCAGAGGAAATGCTTTTTTATACTATATTTATTATAACAAAATTTTAATATAATATTGCCTTTAAATATAGAGTATATATACATGATTAAAATTGGCTAAAGTTTATTAATTGCCAATTATTAAATCGTAACTCTGGCCAAAACTTTCTTAATGCTAGCCAATTTTATAATGCCGGCCTAAATTTTGTTAATTTCAAAAATTTTAATCAAGAATAACATTATTTTTATAATGTAACACTTTTTATTGCATATGTTTTATTATTTATAGAGTTCTTAAAAAATTTTTATAACTTTCAAATATTGAAAATTTTAGTCTAATAAGTTTAATCAGCTTAATAAACATTGTCAATTATTTCATAGTAAATTTGTAAACAACAAAAAAAATTTTTTATTTTAATTTATTTTTTTACCTTATTTTATATTATAATATAATTTTAGTTATAACAGTCATAGAAAAATATCTCATATTTATTAAAAAAATGATTTGCTTAATTTGCTCAATGCTGGTAAAATACTAGAAATTAGCCTTAATGCTGGTCAAAAAAAGATCTATATTTTTAACTCTATTTTTGAATATAAGTAAAGTTAAAGTATTTTATAAAAGAAAAATATTAGTATAATTATTTTAAATTTTTAATATGATTAATTAGTTTAATCAGTAGCCTAAAGATAAAAATTAGCGTTTTTTAATTAATAATATTTTTTTTTTTTTAATATTATAATTTTTAAAAAATTATAAATGCATAATACTTAATTCAAATAATCATAAAAAAAATTTAAATATTTAATTTAAAATAATATAACTTTAATTACAAAATGAAGTATTCTGATTAATATTACACAAAATTCGTTTAATATGAAAATGATCTACGTGATTTATATTAAAAAAACGTTTATATCTATAACGATCTATAGCATCTTATATATTATACTAAAAAAAAAAATTTAAATTTTAAAAATTTTAAAAAAAATTCTGAAAGATTCTATTCTATCTATAATGATCTATTGGCATTGTATTAGGAAAAAATTTAGGAAAAAATCTGAAAGATTTTATTATATTTATAACAACCTATTGGTATTATTATAAAATAAATTGGAAAATTTTATTTATACAATATCTGTCATATGTATTATACCAATCTATTGTAAAAAAATTAAAAAAAAAAATTCTGAAAGATTTTGTTAGATTTATTAGCATTATTAAAAAAAAATTGGAATATTTTAACCTATTAGAGAAAAAAAAATTTCTTAAAAAATTCTGAAAGATCTATACTAGCGATCTATTGGAATCAATCAGGAATTTTATTTATACGATATCTGCCTTCATATGATCTATTGTTATTATTAGAAAAAAAAATTTAGAAAGATTTATTATATCTATAACGATCTATTGGCATTATTAAAAAAAATTAAAAAATGGAAATTTTATTTATACAATATCCGTCTTACGTATATATTATACCCATTATTAGAAAAAAATTTCCAAAAGATCTATAACGAACTATTGGCATTATTTTTTTAAAAAAAATAGAAAATTTATTGTACAATATTCATCTTATGTTATTATACCCATTATTAGAAAAAAAATTTTAAAAAAAATTCTAAAAGATCTATAGCAATCTATTGGCAATATTAAAAAAATAAATCAGAAAATTCTATTAAAAAAAAAAAAAATTTAGAAAAATTTCTGTTATATCTATTGACATTATTAGAAAATTTTATTTATACAATATCTGTCTTACGTGTTATACCTATTATTAGAAAAAGAAAATTTAAAGAAAAAATTTCTGAAAAATTTAACAATCTATTGGCGTTATTGAAAAATATTTCGCTATGTTTTTTTTTAATAATAATATAAAGAATATTGCGAAATTTTTTTTTTGCAAATGTGATATATCACGTGACCGACAATATGTAACAACTGGTGTAGAAATTCAATGATCATCCAGGGTAATGTTTGCATCCAGGGTAAATGTTCAAAAATCCCGGGTGATCACCCTGGATGCATCCAGGGTAACTACCCGAGATCAATCCAGGGTAAATCCTGGATGCATCCAGGGTGCTCACCCGGGATGTATCCAGGGTCATCCTGGATTTTTGAACAGTACGGCGTTTGGTAATCCAGGGTAAATCCTGGATACATCCCGGGTAGCTACCCTGGATGCATCCAGGGTGGCCACCCGGGATTTTTGAACAGTATGGCGCATTATAT
>QZLH01000009.1:227307-243888 GCA_003833135.1 Oehlia diaphana
AAAATAAGAAATTTGTTTTATTTATTTAAAATTATCTAATAAAAATATATATTTTTTTTTTTTTTTTTTTTTTAGATTAAATCTCATCTTCAAATTTATCTTTATGATGTTATTCCCTGTTACGGGATAACTCAAGATCCAGATACTAAAGATTATATGATGGTTTTAGAATTTTGTAAAGACGGAAATTTGAGAAATAATTATTTGAGAAGATCAAATAATTATTATTCAAAAATTCATCATTTGTTTTCTATTGCGAGTGGACTTCTGGATATTCATAATGCTGATAAAGTTCATAAAGATTTTCATTCAGGCAATATATTATTTGGTATCTCTGGTTCATTAATAAGTGATTTGGGAATGTGTCAACCAGAAAAGCAATTAAAAAAAGATGGAATTTATGGAGTATTACCTTATGTAGCACCAGAAGTTATACGTGGAAAACAATATACAAAGGCATCTGATATCTATTCATTTGGAATAATGATGAATGAATATATATCTGAAGAAATTCCTTTTAATGATATCCCTCATGATGAAGTTTTAGCTGTTAGAATATGTAAAGGAATTAGACCAAGTATTTTTAAATATACACCAAAATTACTTACAGCTTTAATTAATAAATGTTGGGATGCTAAACCAGAAAATAGACCAACAGCTAAGGAGTTATTTCAAATATTAAGTAAATGGGATGTTAAAGCAAAAAGTAGATTAACTACTAAAGAATTTTTTCAAGTATTTCATAAATTAGGTATAAAAACGAATAAAGATAGTGAGATTCGTTCTGAAGTAGATGAATATGATGATAAAATCAGATTAAACAGAACAGATAAAAAAATATCTAGCGATATTCAAACACATCCACAAGCTGTCTATACTAGTAGGCTTTTATATTTCAAAGATCTTCCAGAACCTGTAAATTCAGGTAATTTTATTTACTTTGATCTAAAACTTTTTTTAAATATACTAACTATTAAAAAAATACCTTTTTAATAATAAATACAATATCAAAGTAAGTATTTTACTGTTTGATTTGGTATATTATAATAATTATATTTTTTTTTTTTTTTTTTAACGTTGTTTTAATAAATTTATAGTTTCAGATTGTCTTGATTGTCAAATAGATGAATCAAGTAAGACATTAATTATTTTATAAGTTTTTTTTTTATTTATCAATATTTTAACATAATTTTATTTTATTTATTTAATAGTTCTTTATGAAATCAGTCAAGAACAAGATGAAGAAAATAGGGTCGAATGAGTTCTTTTCATATTATAAAGATTATATAACTAAATTATAAACAATATTACAATATTAGGTTATTATAGTTATTACTAATCATTTATAGGTCTCTGTTTTTATTCATTCATATTAAATTATATTTATTAACGTAATGAGAAATTTGCGATAATCCGTAATCACATTTTAACATTCCAGAGCTTCTAGGGAATTCAATTGACTTAAAAAAACATGATCGATTATTTAAATGATAATTGATCATGATATTCGAATAAAAAGTCATACTGTATCTTTTAAATATAAATTGGTTTGTAATCAAACAATAGATTTTATTAGAATAAAATTTAAAAAAAAAAAAAAGTTTTTAGATAAAATTCCATAATTCCGACGATCATTGATCGGTTATAATCTAAAGCTTATGAAGTTTAATTAATATATATATGATGGCCATTCTGGTCCGGATAATAATATTGTTATTGTACAAGCCGACGAGCGTGCTTAATAATGATTTGATGTGGCGCTTCGCGCCACATCATACCATTATTAAGCACGCCCGTATATATAACATACAATCATTTACTATCCAAAGAAACGAAGTCATACGATTATTTTTTAGTTCAAGCGGCAGTGTTATTACCGTTGTATTTATTAATGTTATTGTAATTGTTACATCATGTACTATCCAAGAAAACGAAATCATACTTTCGGAATTATTTTTCAATTCAGCAGGTTAATATGTCACATAATACCAAACAGCAGTATTTCATTTAATTACGGGTTCCTACGAAAAACATTAGTTCCTTTACCATAAAATTCTTCAATATTTTTCGATAATGCTGTCTAATTGAAATAATGCATCTATAACAGATTTTGTTATATCCCGAGATTTCTTTTTATTGATTCTTATAACTGTACTCACAATATATCAGTTGATTATCTCAAACTCAGTTTTAACACACCATATTGATTCATTAATCTTATTATATCCGCATCATATGTACTTTTATTCGTATTACTCTTATTAATTATGTACAGGTGCGTAAGCGTACCGATCGTACCGAATCGAAAACCATAGGAATTATAATATCACATGAATAACCTTTAGGTATGATTGATCACATTAAATTACGGAATGAATCTTATTTTAAAAGTAATTTTTTTCAATACTACCAAATCGTAAGCGCAATATAGCCTCAGAAAAAAAAAAAATAAAATGCAAAAATATACTGAAAAACCACTTTATAGCTGGTTGAATTTTAATTTATTTTGAAACAATTAAATAAATCTTTAATGTAAATTTTTTTAAAATGTAAAATCGTAATTTAAAGGACATTGATAATAAAATTTTAGTATTTAACAGTAGTATTATAGACGAAATGAAAACTAGTTTTATAAAGAATTTCCTTTAACTTTTTAATGGTAAATTTTAAGAATTAAATTAAAAAAGAAAAAAAATAATATAGTAACCTGTAAGTTTAATTGTATTTATATAGTATATCCAGAGAAACAGGTACGGTAAGCGGTTAAAGTTATCACACCTAAAAATAATAAAGCACGATACGTAACAATAACACCTGTTACAAGATCGTACTTACAACAGTACCTAGTACCCGCAACCCACCGTACCTGCACTAATTATTTATTTACCGCGCATGTTCTTAAAAGTAACACGCGCATACAGTATGTCGGCGTACATCTTATATTCCAAAGGTAACGTACGTAGTTTCCACTTTCCAGCGCATATTCCCAAAGATTATCATCGCGCTTTTCAAAATTGTGTAATCCCCCTATAGATCATCTGATAAAAAAATCATTAGGTTACAGAACAATTACCGGACAAAAATTGGACAATGTTGTCCTGTAATCGTCCTGTAATTATAATCACTCAGTAATCACAACACAGAATTTTGAAAACTGCGATAAATAAAATTTTCAGTTATTGAAAATTAAGTAATTTTGATTCTTTTTTTGCTACAATTGTAGTAAATTTACTTTAATAATGATACATTATTTAAAATATTTTAGATAATACTTTACTTTATATGAAAAAGCAATATGTTCTCTTGCGCATATACCTTTAAGCTATCTAAAATTTGCGTATATACGGTAACTATAAGAAATGGTTACACTGCGGAATCAGATGACTTAAAATCAAAAAATTTTTTACAGGTACATCAGTATCATTTATTCTGTGCAATAGAAATAAGTATATAGTTGCAATATCTAACTGATGATCTTGTACCAGATAATATATTTTTTTTTTTTTTAACTTGTCAAGAACTTGTTTAATTACTTGATTGTGAACCAGCGCTCATAAACAAATAAATTTCTTATATACATTTTTATTTTATTTCACATGACTATGAGAAAGTTTATACTCCTTAGTAAAATAACCTTGTGAAGGTGAGGTATTATTACATATTTATTATTTTCTTTAAAAGGAATAATAAAAAGCGGCGCAAGGTCTTTAAACAAAGAACTGAATAAATCTAACGACCATTCATATACAAATAAGGTTTAATTATCGGATTTTCAACCGGTGTGTGCTATAACGGGTCAAATGATTCGACGCAAACCATTTACTAATAAAATCGAGGTTACGTGCTACAATAAATTATGTACCTATAGATCGTCGTGCGATTTCATATGATCCTATATAAAATCGGATATAGATCTGTTTTTTGTTTTGAGAATTGTCTATTTTCGTTGTTTCTAATAGATTTGTGCGACATGACGATAATGTGGACATAATATTACCCTATATCACGGGCCATAGTACCCCCATTACTCCTAAGTATTATTTAAAAATACCTTAGTTGTGACGTGTAACAATACCCTAATTATTTTGTAAGTTTTAAACATCCTCTATTAATAGTAAAAATTCGTGTAATAGGGGGGCTACAGGGCCAAACCTCCGAAATTCACACGATACCCAGGATACTGTTGCCCACGATATACGGTAATTCTTGTCCTTTTACTATTAATAAAGTATTACATTTGATGACAGGAAGGAAAATTTGATCATTAAAATCAACTTTTGTTCGTTTAAATTTGCACCTGTCACTTGATCTTTTTTTTCAAATTGTAGAACCTCTTTTAATAAAAATTTAAAATTTTCTAACTGTTCTGTGACTTTGTTGACCGCAACCTAAAAGGTGTTGCAGATTACGTTCTTCAAAAAATTATATTGTAAAATCTATTCAAAGAACTTAATTAAAAATATGATTTTAACCCTTTTTTTTCAAAAAAAAGTGAATCTAAAATAAAGTGAACAAAATAAATACTGCAGTATAAGGTTAAAGCGATTATTCTACGACTTTGCTTAATATTATTGAATATAGCATTTTTTTATTGTACATGAAAATTTTGTTGTCGAAATTACTATATTTAAAACAATTCATGCAGACGACCATTTTAATCAGTACATGGAATTTTAATTATCCAATGTCTATCTTTATTTTATTTTATTTCCATTTTTATCATTCCCGAGTTTGAATGAAATAACTTGTCGTACTATCATTTAATCTGAAAAATCTAACCATATACAGTATATACAGGATATCATCCTGTATACAGTTCGGCGTTTTTACTTTGTTAAAATTACTATAATTAAATAAGTTGATTGTAACGATTGTTTCCCTTTTTGTGCCGATCGCGATTTTTTTTTTAAAAAACCCCCTTATTTAACGCCGGCGGAGGCGTCGCTGTTTCCACAATACCCTCCTTTAGAATTTTTTTTTTCTTTGAATTCTGAAATTACAATTCTATAATTATTCGGCATATACGTATAAACAGTGCAATATATGTAGTAAAAAAATGTCAAATTTATGTGAAGAATGTGGTAACGAATATACACATAACATATGGAAATGGTGTAGACCATGCCAAACAAATTCTCTTAAAAATTATACAACAATCAGTGATAATGAAAAAATTAATAATTTCATTCAAAAAATGCGATCAAAAATTGATTCTTTTAGTGATATAGTATTTGAATGGATACCATACGATCAATTCAATAATATTAACAAAATAAATAATTTTGCTAATGCAGTGTGGACGGATGGTCGATTAGAATTTAGTTTTTTTCAAATAAAATATATAAGGTCTAAAAATATAAAAGTTTCTTTAAAATTCTCACAATATAATATTGATGAATTTTTAAACGAGGTATAAATTTCTTTATTCGTTTAATTTAAATATTTTTTTATTTTTTTATTTTTTTTTTTTGGTATATTAATAATTTATTTTTTTAATAGGCTAATAAATATTCAATTACAAGATATCAAGCTGATATTCGCATAATATATGGAATATCACAAAATCCAGATACAAAAGAATATATTATGGTTCTTGATAAAGTTGGATGTTGTGAAAGATGCGATAATTTATACACAAACGCATTTTATGTTTGGTGTAAGTCATGTCAAATAAATTATTTTATAGAAAACTTCACAAACTGGACCAGTGGAAATGATCAAATTGATTATTTTATCCGAGAAACACAATTAAGAATTGACAATCCATTGGAAATAATATTTGAATGGATACCATACAATCAATTCAGCAATATTAAAAAAATAAGCAAGAATGGTTGCTTTACAACATATTCAGCAATGTGGAAAGATGGTCCATTAAGTTATAATAAAGATAAAGATGAATATGTAAGGAGCCAGAATAATCAGAATAAAACGATTATTTTAAAATGTTTATCAAATAAACCTGAAGACTTTATAAATGAGGTACTAAATAAATTCTTTATTCATTAATTTAAAATTTTAAAGTGTATTAATTAAATTATTTTTTCAAATAGATTAAAGCATATCCAATTAAATACAGTCGTTCTCAAATTAAATACGGAATATCTCAAAATCCAAATACAAATGATTACATAATAGTCCTTCAAGATATATATTGTGAAAAATGCAATCAAAAATATACAAATGCAAATTATAACTGGTGCAAATCATGTCAGAAAAATTTTTTTATAGAAAACTTTACAAACTGGACCAGTGGGAATGAAAAGATTAACAGCTTTATTCAAGAAATGCAATTAAGAATTGAAAGCCCATTAGATATAATATTTGAATGGATACCATACAATCAATTCAATGATATCAAAGAAATAAATGAAGATGGTTTTACTAAAGCATTATGGAAGGATGGTCCATTAAATTATGATGAGGATAAAGGTGAGTATAAGAAGAGTCAGAGTAACCAGAATAAAGAAGTTACTTTAAAATACTTATATAACTTACAAAATATCACTAATGAAATTCTAAATGAGGTATAAAATTCTGTATTTATTAGTGAATATTTTAGTATAATAGTAACTTTATTATTTCATTTTAATAGATTTATAAAACATACTCCATTAAAAAACATGATAACAATATTCGTAATATTTATGGAATATCTCAAAATCCAAATACAAAAGAGTATATAATAATTCTTCAATATGCAAATTGTGAAAAATGCATTAAGAAAAAAGAATGGTGTAAATTTTTTGAAATAAATTATCTTAAAGAAAATTTTGCAAATTGGACTAGTGGAAATAAAGAAATCGATAATTTCATTCAAAAAATGCAATTAAAAATTAATTATCAAACTGATATTGTGGCTGAATGGATACCTTATAGTCAATTTGACAATATTAAAGAAATAAATAAAAATGGAGTTTCTGAAGCAATAAAAAGCAATGGTATGCATTCAGCAATATGGAAGGATGGTCCATTGAATTATGATAAATATAAATATAAATATACTCGAAGCAAAAACGAAAAAGTTACTTTAAAGTGTTTGCATAATTCTCAATATATTACTGATGAATTTCTAAATGAGGTATGAAATTTCTTTATTTGTCTAGTCAGTCAGTTTTTTTTAATATAATTTAATCACAACTTCATGTTATTTAACAGATTGCCAAAACATACTCCATTGTAAAATATAATAATAATGATATTTGTTATATATATGGAATAACTCAACGTCCAAATACAAAAGAGTATATCTTAGTTCTCCAAAATGGATACTGCATAAAGTGTTATAAAAAATGTACGGATATGTATAATAATTGGTGTAAACCATGTGAAATAAATTCTCTTAAAGAAAATTTTGTAAACTGGACTAGTGGAAATATAATAATTAATAATTTTATTCAAGAAATGCAAATGAAAATTGATGAATCACGGAATAGTATAATATTTGAATGGATACCTTATAGCCAATTTGATGATATTGAAGTAGTTAAAATTGATTTTATTACAGTGCATTCAGCAATATGGAAAGATGGTCCATTGAATTATGAATTAGATGAATACAAATATACTCGAAGCAAAAATGCAAAAGTTATTTTAAAGCGCTTACATTCTCAAAATATTACTGATAAATTTCTAAATGAGGTATGAATTTCATTTTTGTCTAGTCTTATTTTATTTAATACAGTAATCGCAACTTTACAGTATATTATTTAACAGATTTCCAAAACATACTCCATTAGAAAACATAGTACTGATGGTATTCGTAATATATATGGAATATCTCAAAATCCCAATACAAATGAGTATATTATAATTCTCCAATATGGAACACATTGTGAGAAATGCAATAAATTATACACAGAAAAAGATTATAAATGGTGTAAATCATGCCAAATAAATTCATTTAAAGAAAATTTTGTGTACTGGACCAGTGTAAATGAAAAAGTTGATTTCATTAAAAAAATGCAATTAAAAATCGATCACCCATTTGATATAGTATTTGAATGGATACCATATAATCAATTCAGTAACATTAAAGAAATAGATTTTGGCATAACATATTCAGCAATATGGAAGGATGGTCCACTAAATTATGATAAAGATAAAATGAAATATATGAGGAGCCAGGTAACCCAGAATAAAAATATTACATTAAAATATCTGTATGGTTCTTTGCAAAATATCACGGATGAATTGGTATGAATTCCTTTATCAATTAAAATAGAAAAGTTTTTTTATTATAATAACACTTGTTTTTTATTTAACAGATTTTTAAAATATACTCCATTAAAAAGCATTCAAATATTCGTAGTATTTATGGAATGTCTCAAAATCCAAACACGAAAGAGTTTATTATGGTCCTTCAAGATGGATATTGTGAAAAATGTGATAATAAATATACAGATTTAGAGCATAAATGGTGTAAATCATGTCAAATAAAATCCTTTCAAAGAGTTTTAGACGGGAAAAATGAAAAAATCGACAATTTCATTCTAGAAATGCGATTAAAAATTGACACATATAATGATACAGTGGTTGAATGGATACCGTACAATCAATTCAAAGATATTAAAGAAATAGCCAAAATAGCCAATAATGATTCAGTTACAATATATTCAGCAATATGGATGAGTGGCCAATTATTTTATAATGAATATGAAAATAAATATACAAGGAACCAGATAAGAAAAGATCAAGTTGTTACTTTAAAATGCTATAATTCTCGAGGCATTACTGATAAGTTTTTAAACGAGGTATGAATTTTCATTATTCATTAAAGGAATAATTATGTGGTTCATTATAAATTAATTTATTACTTATTATTTATAAATAGACTAAAGAATATTCAATTAAATATAATGATGAAATTCGCAAAATTTATGGAATAACTCTAACTCCATATACACAAAATTATATTATGGTTCTTCAAGATGGATATTGTGAAAAGTGTAGTAAAAAATATATGAATATACTTACTAAATGGTGTAAACCATGTGAAATAAATTCTATTGAAAAAAATTTTGCAAATTGGTCTAGTGGAAACTATACGATTGATAAATTTATTAAAGAGATGCAATTAAAAATCAACTTACATAGTGACATAATGTTTGAATGGGTACCATATGATCAGTTTGGTGATATTAAAGAAGTAGTCAAAACAGATTCTGATATAGTGCATTCAGCAATATGGAAAAATGGACCATTAGTTTATGATAAAAATAAAATAAATTATATAAGGAGTCTGAACAAAAAAATTGCTTTAAAATATTTGCATAATTCTCAAAATACAACTACTGAATTCTTAAATGAGGTATGAAATTTCTTTTTTTATTTAGTAAAATGCTTTTTTGGTAGTATAATAGTAACTCAATTTCACTCAACAGATTATTAAACTATACTCTATTAAAGAGCATGATTTTAATCGTAAAATTTATGGGATAACTCAAAATCCAGATACAAAAGAATATATTGCGATTCTTCAGGATGGATATTGCGAAAAATGTGGTAAATACTCAATTGCAACATCATGTACTTGGTGTAAACCATTTCAAATAGACTGTGGTTTTACCAGTATAAACATAAATGAAAAAAGCAATCCAAGTAATAGCAATACCTTTAAATTTGACTTTAATTTTACTAGCAATGAGGATAATTTTAAAAAGCATCATATTACCAAAAAGCATCGTATTACCACAATAAATGATAGTGAATTGATACCATACAATCAGTTTAATAATATTAAGGAAATAGGTAAAGGAGGTTTTTCTACAGTATATTCAGCAATATGGAAAAATGGTATCAAAGAATCGACAAACAAAAATGTTGCTTTAAAATACTTACATAGCTCTCAAAATATTATTAAAGAATTTATAGAAAAGGTATAGTAATTCACTTATTAATATGGTATAATTTAATACAAATCTTAATAGTTATAATAATTTTACTTTAATAGGTTAAAGTATATTCGGTAAAAAATTCTTATATCCTTGATGTATATGGAATAACTCGAAATCCAGATACAAAAGAATATATTATAGTTCTTAAATATGTAGAAGGTGGAAGTTTTAATAATTGGATAATTAAGAATTATAAAATTTTTAGCTGGGAGTACAAGATGAAATTATTATATAATATTACATATGGCCTGAAAATAATTCATCAAAATCACATGGTCCATCATAATTTACATGCAGGAAATATATTAATTCAAAATCAAAATATACCTTGCATTTCAGACATAGGACTGTATAATATGAATCAAACACAAATTTACGGAGTTATGCCTTATGTAGCCCCTGAAGTATTAAAAGGAAAGGATTATACTCAAGCAGCAGATATCTATGGCCTTGGTATGGTAATGTATTTTATAGCCACTGGAAAACAACCATTTTTTAATTGTGCACATGATCAAAATTTAGCTTTAAATATATGTAATGGAATTAGACCTGAGATAAATGATTTAGAAGCACCAAAATGCTATATTGATTTAATGAAAAGGTGTTGGGATTCAAATCCAGTTAATAGGCCAAAAGCAACTGAAGTAGAAGAACTGATTAAATTATTTTACTATTCATATAAATATAATAAATCACATGAATTAGATTTTAAAATGATTATGAAGATTGAAAAAGAAAAAGAGCATTATGAGATTGAAAAGCAATTTAAAGAATCAGAAGAATTTAAAAAATCAAATAATTTAACTGTAGAAAATAATCCAATTACTCATTCACAAGCTATTTATACATCTCAATTACTAAATCCTTTTATAGAAGACCTTCTCAAAATGTGATGATGATACTGAAAGCTATAGTTTTAACTTTTTATAAATGCATAAATTAGTTTCACAATAATTTTTATATAGTTATTTCATTCTACTTATTTTATTTTTTATAACTGAATGACATTTATATATATATATCTATTGTTCAACACTGATAATTATAGAGTGCTCTTTACAAATAAAATCAGTTTGTAATTGAACAAATAACTCAGATTTTAAGACTAAGTATGATACTCTTTAATGTATATGCTTAATTGTAAATTATAAAATTGAATTTTGTATTAATATGACGCTATTCCACTTAATATATATAAAATCCTAAGTATTGATACACCATGTAGTATCAATCGCTCAAAAAAGCGTAGCAGAATTAAATATTAGAGAATTTTTAAAATAAAACAATATTAATAAATTATATCTGATATTGTTTTGTAAAGATTATAATAAATATTTGTAGTTAAATAAATCATTAAATTGAATGATAGAATAAATATATACTGTATAACAAGTACAATGCAAAATATAAATTTTTTAAATGAAAGAAATCTTAATACTACTTAATAAAATTCTTAAAACATAATTAATTACTTAATATGCTTATAAATCTGCGGCACTGTTAAATGATCTTTGTCATAATTAATATAGAAAAATCAGGATAAAAATCTAAGAATAATACTACAGAAAATAATGAGACAACATGGGAGATTATTACTGGCTCGATCAGCTCAAAGTTCTAGTTCATTACTATAGGAATAAAAATGTTGAAAGTTATTATAAATCATGTTTAATTTGAAAAATTTTCATTTCATTATTATATTTTGACAAAATTCAGAATTTTCTTTGAAATATTTGAGTTTGGTATAAATTGATTCTATTAATATTATATTGTTCTTCCTTTATTACTGATAATAATAGGTTCTCTCTGTAACAAACCAAAAAGTATTTTGGCTTATTACATATTACTTTTTAAATCCATCATTATCTGTAAATTGGTCTATTTCTTTAATTTCCTCAATTTCTAAAGCATTTAGTTTATTATTGCAAAGATTAATTGCATATCTAAGAAATTAAACATTATAGTATTGCAACTTAATACTTTTAAATCTTTATTGAAAGTGTAAATATGGTATATAACTCTGACTTGTCATATAAAATGTAAGTATGATATCAATTTTTATACCTTTTTCTTCTTTCAAATTATTTACAAGTGCAAACATTACAATATTTCTCTCCACAAGAAATTATGTGATTACATTTGTTAGATATACTTTTTAGTTGATTAATAATTTGAAACCAAATTTATTGATAAAACAAAGTGATCATCATTATATCGATGAAAATATTATGAATTACTAATCTAGTGCTTGACCCAGATCCGGATCAATCCAGATCAATCCGGATATTCTTTTTTTTCAGATATCCGGATCTTGTGGTTTTAATCCAGATTATAATCCGGGTGAAAAATATCTGGCTTAAATCAGAATTGGATGAATCTTTGTTTATTTTTTTTTTTTGCATAGCACAACATTAAGTTTTACAATTGAAATAATTAGAAAAGTTATTTTTGTAAAATCAATTTAATATACGTTTGTATTTTTATATATTGATCAAGGCTAACCCGTGAAATAACTCTATCGATAGGCTTTTTTAGCTTAAAAGGGTCGAGTTTGAGTTTGAACTAAAAAAATCATGAAAATCTTTCCTTTTTAGATAGTTTTTGATAATGCCGGTCAGAATTTTATTTCCTATTATAGTATCTGACTGACATTATCATAATTCCGGCCCTGAAAAAATGCGTACAGCTCATAGTAAAATTTTTTTATCACTTGACCCCTATATATATATATTCTGAGTCCTAGCTTACCCTAAAAATAACTACAAGGTTAATCACGGACAATTATTGGAAAACATGGTATAATTTTAAAATATTTCATACTGTACCAAATAAATACATTGACTTTTTAAAATTTTAGTAATTTATTTAACCAATAAATATAAAATAAATAAATAATCATTAAAATTTAAAATCCTATTTAACAAAATTCTCGCTAATTTAGTTAAAAAAAAAATTTACCCTTCTATTAGTGAAAAAAGGTAAAAAAAAAAAAAATTTTAAATATTTTAATGCTAACGTTAAGAAAACTAATGTTAAATAGAATTTTAAATTTTAATGATTTACTTAATATATAAAAAGAAGTTTTCAAAAAAAAAAAATATCAATATAATCTAATAATTCATATAGAAATATTTGTAAACTAAAACCAGTTTATGACCTTTGTTCATAACATTTTCGGTTCCAACATTTTGAACCTATAAAAAAAAATAAAACAACATATTGAATATAATAAGCGATATTAATCATCAATCATAAATTAATATTCAATTGAGAAATGTCAATTTGTAAAGATTCTATTGAATAAATAAAAAATTTATTAGTATCATTGATAACTAATTTGCATTTTTAAAATATTATTAATTAATACCTGAAAATTCCTTGCTTATTATATTATCATTATTTTCATAATAATCGTCAGAATTTTTTGGTTCAGGAAGATTATTAAAGTCAAGTAATCTACTTGTATAAATAGCTTCAGAATGTGTATTATATAATATTCCTAAATTACTTGAAATTATACTGTCATTTGATGATTTGTCATTTATTTCATCCGCTTCTTTAATTTGTGTTTGTAATTCTATTGCTTTTTTTTTATTTGGTTCAAATCGCCATATATATAAAATTTCTTTAATTTCTTCTGCTATTGGTCGATTTAGTGGATTTGCATCTAAACATCTTTTTATTAAATGAACTATTGATTGTGGTACTTTAATATTAAACCTTGGCCTAAGTCCCAAACAAATTTTCCTTGCTAAATTTTCATTATGACTTAAATCATGATATGGAGGCAATCCAGAAATCATTTCATACATTATTATACCAAAGCTATAAATATCAGCGGCCTTTGTATAATTTTGTCCTCTTAAAATCTCAGGAGCTATATAAGGTAAAATACCATATATTTTACTGTTTGCATTTTCTATTGTCGTACAGTATAATCTGCAGGTTTACATAATCCCATATCAGTAATAACAGTATTATATTTTAGCTTTAATATATTTCCAATATGCAAATCTCGATGAATTAATTCCTTTTCATGAACATATTTGAGTCCATGTGAAATATCACATAAATATTTCATCTTATAATTTTTGTTTTCGGATCTTGGGTTATTCCATAAAATTTGATTATTCTATCATTATTATTCACTTTATGATGTAATATCATCTACATATAAATGACAAAAAAAAAAAGAAATATATTATTAAAAGAATTAAAAGTTTTTTGATTTTTTAATTCAACAAAATATCAATTATACCTCATTCATAAATTCAAATGTAACATTTTGTGAGTTATTTAGACTTTTCAAAGCTACAACCATTTGGGTCCAAACTTGATCTTTTTTATTAGTATATTCATCAATCCAAATTACTCTATATACTTTGCCAAACCCACCTTTTGCAATATATTTAATATCATTAAACCTATTAAAAGGTACCCATTCTAATGCTGTCTTTACATTTTTATGAGCTGATAGCTGAGTATCTTGAATAAATTTATCAATATTATAATTACCACTAGTCCAATTTTTGAAATTTTGTTGAAAGTGTATTGAATTGCATAAATAATCGCATTCTTCACATACATCACTTAAAACTGTCATAAAATTTTTTGTTTCTGGATCCTGAGTTATTCCATAAAATTCATGTCCCATTTTAATCTAAATAATATACAATATTAGTAAAAATTGAAACTTTTTAAAATTTGTCTAATAATAAAATTATTATACCTTATTTGTAAATTCTAGTGTAAGATCTTTTTGGGTATTTAAACTCTTTAAATTCACAAGTATATTATGATCTATTCTTTTCCAATTTTTATTTACATTATTCCAATCCACTATAAATCCATCAATCCAATTTGCTCTATAATACTCTTTGCCAAATTCATCTTTTGCAATATATTTAATATCATAAAACCTATCATAAGGTATCCATTCTAATGCTTTTCTTGCATCACAATGAGCTGATAACTGAGTATCTTGAATAAATTTATCAATATCATTATTACCACTAGTCCAATTTTTGAAATATTGTTGAAAATATAGTGACTTACAATCAAATATACAAATCTTACATATATACTTTAAAACCATCATATAATTTTTTGTATTTGGATCCTGAGTTATCCCATAACATTCATTTCTCTTTTTAATCTATAAATAATAATATACAAGATTAGTAAAAATTACGACTCTCAAATTTTTAACAATAAAATTATTATACCTTATTTGTAAATTCTAATGTAAGAACTTCTTGGGTATTTAAACTCTTTAAATTTACAAACATATGACAGCCTTCTCTTTTCCAATTATGATTAAAAACACTTCAACACACTATAAATCCATCAATCCAATTTGCTCTATAGTAGTCTTTGCCAAATTCATCTTTTGCAATATATTTAATATCATAAAACCTATCATAAGGTATCCATTCTAATGCTTTTCTTGCATCATAATAGTGAACTGATAACTGAGTACCTTGAATAAATTTATCAATATCCGTCATTATTACCACTAGTCCAATTTTTGAAATTTTGTTGAAAGCGTATTGAATTGCATCCATAGTAATTGCATTCTTCACATTTCTTGTTAGCACCCGGTGGCTTAGTTATGTCAAACAAATACATGAACGAGGCTTTTTGCAAACTATGATTAATTTGAATGATTAAATATAAAATTGCTAAGAAAAAAAAATTGTGCAGATTAAAAAAAAATATTGATTTGGTCCGAGGCTGTATAAAACTATAAACCAAATTTTGAGCTATTACACGACAAATTTGGCATTCGACGCAGTAACGGTACACAGAATTCTTGGCAAATGGCGATTTGTTACTCCAATGCATCCAATGCATAAATAATTATGCGCCATTCTTTGAAAGTCACTGACTCTGTTATACTCCAAATTTTCAGGTGAACTTTGTACGATCAATCCTTCATCACAATCTAAGTATATGATCTACGATCAAAAACCAAAAAGTTTTTTTTTTTTAATGATACATTTTTTAAATGTCATATATTGTAATACTATCTTAGCTATTAAGACCTCTTTCCATTATTTGTTTCAGGGTAGATGGATATACAGTATAGTATATTTTTATTAAAAATAAATGTCGTTGTTTTTACATTTTATCCTTTTAAATTTTTGATAAAATTTTCATAGCCACGTTATTATTGTCCTGCATGCCTTTCATTTTTTACTTGAAAAAATTATAGTGTTAATAAAAACCTGAATGGTTCGTAGTACTTTCTTGGGTCATTTATTTTACGTTGAACCCGCAGTAGAAATATTTACGGTTAAATGTTTTATTTTAACGGAAATCGGCTTAGACTTATTTTCTACTATTATCATAGGTAACACACATAATAATCAACATTTTATTTGATTTTTTAAATTTTGATGAAAAAAAAACTTCCTTTTTAATGTATCGGTATATATATCATATGTATTCGTATGTATACATACATATATATATACAGGCCTTACTCATTATACATATAATCCCGTTCTTGTTTATCCAATATGTCGGCATTTTTTTTCTCTAATGTTGTAATTATTTTTCTCCAATGTAGTATAAAATAAATATAATAATAAGAAAAAAAGAGAAATTAGTAATTGGTTTTTTTTTCTCATTGAAAAGGACAGAAAAGAAATTCCTAAAAAAAAAAAAAAAAAAAAAAAAAAAA
>QZLH01000009.1:267271-279213 GCA_003833135.1 Oehlia diaphana
TAAAAAATGTTCAAAAATGAATTGCTTATTAAATATACGGAATTTGTATACGGAATCTATAGAAACGTACATAAAATGTATACAAAACGTATCCTTTCCGTATACATATTTCTTATAGGGTTATATTACAAATTGTGCTATTCTTTTGGAACAATGTTAATGAGGTCCTATAAAATGCAAATGAGATCGATTATTACTATAATGAATTTTTCTTATAAAATTCATAACAATTTTAATTATTTTTTAAATTTATTTAACATTATAGCAAGAATTTCTTCTTATTTTAACTTGTTTAAATATTTATAATTATTTATTATAAGATATTAGTTTATCTCTATCAAAATTTTTTTTAAAACTTCATAATTTAAGGCATTAATAGAATATAGTATAAAAATTAGATTATTGACTCTTCTATGAACTTTGTATATGGAACAGCATTTATACTAAGAAATTACATGTGCAAGATGAACTTCGATAAAATGTGATTTTATTTATGATAACACTGCGTCACTGCTGGTATAAGTTTTATAACCTTCCAATTTAAATATATATATCATTTTGTTTATTTGTAGTAAAGATTGTGGTCAGTTTCTTGAAAAACACCTCAACCAGTATTGTCACGGGACACGGACACGGACATTGGACAGTCCCGGACCGGACCATGTTCGCTATAATTTCATGTCCGGGACATTTTGTCCGCATTAATGCCAGCCGTTTTACTTGTTAATTCCAGCCAAAAGATTTTTAAGGTTGGTTAGCAGATTGCTTGTGTCCGCGGAGTCCGCAGACTACGGACTCGGACATGGATTATTTGGATGTCCGTGCCCACAAAAAATCGCCGGACAATATCTCATGTACAACACTGCCCTCAACGGCTCAACCTAAATAAAAATGTGGGGAGTAGAAATTTTAATTATCAAGAAAGACCTATATACTAATTCTGACTCTTGTCTATTCTAAAATTCGGAAAATTAAGGGCGAAATCATGTGATATTGAAAAATGAACATCTAGTTTTTTTTTTACACACTCAACACTGATTTTTATAATTTTTTTTTTAAAATGTAATATATATATTTTTTTAAATATCATATTTCTAATCTTATCCCGATCAATGAAGCGTAGATATTTTTTATTGTTGATCGTGACCTTCCGGCAAATTTTTGCCAATTATTCAAAGCGATGATTGTAGAGATAGTACTGATAAAAAGATAAGAAATTGGGTATAAACCCCAGTTACGTTGATGTTATTGATTGTACAGAATACAATAGTATGTGTGTAACCAGTTTGTGATAATATTGTTCGTGTTGTTTGATGCATATAAATGAAACTTTGTAGTATATAATAAATAAAACAATAAGAATAGATTTATTTGTTTATTTTTACTTCGAGGGTACAATGTTACGTTGGCGTTTATGTTGATCATTTCTATGAAATTTCCCTATTTCGTTCGTTCTTGTGTTACCGTTATGTAATTTCTTGTATACTGTTACCATCATTGAGTGAAAATTCGATGAATTGTTAGCATTCAATAACGTATTGGCTCAAAAGTTTCTAGTTCTTTTCATTTCATACAGTCAATTGATTCATTATTATTCTATTTCCGGTTTATTTCTGCGTAACAAATTGGAATTCGTTAAATTTTATAAAATATAAAAAGTCTTTCTTTCAGCCATTCCGTGAGTTCAAATAAAGTTTTCTAAAAAACTTAATAATGTCACAGTGCAATTTATCTACCACATACACCGTGTACAGAATATGAAAAGACGCCACAATGCATAATTTTTATTGCGTTTGCGATCATATCTAATTCTGTATATTGTAAAAGTAAACAAAAATCCGAAAAAATTTATGGAATTATCATTTATGGGATCTGTAACATAAACGTGCATAATTATAGAGACACAACATGAATAAATCTTTTAATAGTTTATCTAGTGTAGGTACAGTATATTCATTGTAATTTTATTCATTTATTGTATCATTACCATTATTGCTTTCATAAAAATATTTTTTCTTTCTAATAAACGAACGAAAAATGGCTTTTAACGATCAGTTATTGTTACAATATATCAAGACAGAAGCAGTTGATTCAAATGAATCAACTGATTCGTTCGTTAATCTTAAAATTCATGATTATGTTAAGTATATAAGAATATATATATTAATTAAAGTGAATTTAGTTCTTTTCAGTTATTAACAATACTCCTGATTCTGTAAGTCTAAAATAATATCAAATTACTTTAAAAGAATTTTATATTTATTACAAATGTATCTTTTTTTTTAACATTAAAATAGCTTGAGATGGAAAACGATGATATTATTAATATTTTGTTCCATCAAAAAGGTTTTTCTTTGGCGTAACTCGTTGTGTTAATGCACCAATATTAAAATATTTATCTTTTTTTTTATTTTATATTTAGGTGGTGGTTTCTAAAATAAATAGTCATAAATCGATTTTTTTTACGATGTTTATATTTAAGCTCTCATAAGTTTACGTTTTCTGTTATTAAGAAATTGAAATTATCATATTAACCGACAGCCTATTGTCACAAGTCACAACTTTCATTTCGCGAACGATATATTTACGAATGCTCATTATATTAAATAATTTTTTAATACTAATATATGATATAATAAACATGATTCCATATATATTTTGTATAATAACTTCTATTACATTTCATATGTCTTGTATAAATTAAATATTAATAGCAACTCTGTGACACGCAATTATAAATTTGAATATTTATATAAACGAACGCAGAATGATTTATTAGATGAATAATAAATCGGATCATCTGTTATATATTATTCTGTTCATTACCCAAATGTTTCTAGCTTGCTTAACGCAAGAAATTGATTCAATCTAATTTAAATACTAATCAAATTACTGACAGTTGAAACATTCAAAACACGGAAGCAATAATAAAAGAATATTCTCTCCTAGTAAATACTGCAAAATTAATCATCGTGTATCTTCAGCAAAAAGTACTAGTTGAACATGAGAAAAACACTCAGTTGATGTTTTGGTCGACACAAGAATATGTCTGGTAAATATGAAAAATGTTTTATTATTTAAATATAAATAAACATATTTCTATTTAATTGGAGAAGAAAATTAGCTGCTGGCGTGAAAGTGACATTAGTTTAGTAAATATGATTGTTCTTTTTGAATTAAAAAATACTCTCATAAATGGTTACGTCACGCAAATTAGATATCAAACAAAAGGAAATGTAAAATGTAATAATTTACCTTATTTTATTTATTTTATTTTTACCAAGTTTAGTATCTTCCATCAGATTTCTTTATTGCATACATTATAGAGGCCTGATATTTTAATATTTTTATAATTTAATATTTAATTTGATTTAACAAAAATTGTTTTTAGAAACTAAGAATCTTGCGGCATAGTGATTATTCAGCAAATGTAAATTTTTACAATTTGCTATTCAAAAATACTAAAATCTATAAAAACTTTAAAATATATAAGTAGAAATCATAAGTATTCATGCATTTATGATTTATTAATATTGATTGTAATTTAAATCAAAATTAGCGCAGCTGTCAACATGAAAATAATTTATTTAAAGATAAATAAAAATTTTTACGTAAAAATACATATAGTGAATACAAAATAAAAAAATTATTGAAATGCAATAAAAGAAATCTAAAACTCTAAATAGTGAATTCTAAAACACATTACTGTTACGTATTATAAATTTGTGACGCAGCTGAAAATCCGATTTGCACCCGGCACATTGCAGGTCTCTAACACATTAATAACTAGAGGCTGCATCTTTTGGAGTCTATTTACTATCTAATTCGAACTAATTATTAAATAAATAAAGTTAACCTTATATAAAAAAGTAATGTAATTAAAAATATTATAAAGATTTAGGAAGGCGAAATGGAAAGGCTTAAAAGGCATTTTGAGCATTCATATTATGTATTAATAAACGCAATTGATTTGTTATATTTAGTATAAAACAGAAAAGGGATCATTTCTGTTAATTTTTATTTAAATACAATGCTATTTCGATTTAAAGTAAAACATGTCACGAATTATTTAATCATAGGTCATTGAGTCACTTTGAGATTTGATAAACATAAGAAATTAAAAATTGTACTTAACCACAATTACAATGGGTATAGCATTTTCCACATACATCACAGCCTTCGCCGCCATACCTCATGGCACAGTTACAACTGTCTCCATATGTTTTGCCGGTATTTCCGCAGCAATAGCAACCTAATAGCAAATGAATTTTATTAGTCTGTGTCGGCGAATTATATAATATCAGGGGAAGTTAGAATTCATATCAAAATCCTAAGTGACTCAATGACCAATTTTACTTACACATTACTTGTATTTAATAATTTGTAAAGGAAGGAAAACCGCCGCTTTAAATATTTTTTTTTAGACGATGAACAATAGAAAGTAAATTTACATAATTATTTCAGGCATGCTTGGCGTTATTTATAAAAGTATTGAATTTCCTGCATAGATGACGTGCTTTTGCACTCATCTATGAAAGGCGTTAAATTTCTTGCATAGATGACGTAATTACACAGCCACATTACTTTAACGATCAAAATTTTCAACAGATAAAGAAAATTCGTTGTCTTGGCAAACCTTTACCATTTTTCTAGGCTATATGAATTTCCTTGTCTCATTTATTGCACGAGTGGAATAATGTCAACAAACTAGCACAGTCACTAACATGATAGTTATCAATAAAATCGCAAATATAGTTTTGTCTTTTCTTCCTATGGACTCACAATCCAATTAAGGTTAGGATTAGGGATTAGCTTAGAAATAATTTATTATGGTAATCTTGTTTGATAAAATACTGTAATGAAGGTCGATTAGATTAATTTGCGCCTTTTATATCTTTTTTTATTGAAGTTTCTAAAATGATATAAGGCGGGGACAAAAAGGAAATCATAACCTACTAATACTTTACACATTTTTTATAAATTTTTTTTTTTTTTTTTTTTTTTTTTTTTTTTTTTTTTTTTTTTTTTTTTTTTTTTTTTTTTTTTTTTTTTTNAAAACTTGTTTTAAATTTTTATTCTTTTTTTTTTAGGCATCTGGCTCTTTGATCTTCTTGGATATCTTTGTTTGTAAGTTATTTAACTTCTTTTCTTTAATTTTTCTTTTAATAATGAATAGTACTAATATCCAACATCTTTCTTTTTTCAGATGGTTGGTTCTTAACTCTTCAGATTCGGTGTAGTCATGCACTTTATTTTTAGACAAACTGAAGTATAAATTGTATAAATTGACTTGAGGTTAAAGGTCATAAGCTATCTCACCAGCTGGCAAAGTGTATGAAATTTCTTTTATTTCACAAAAGAAAGCCTTACTAAAGTTATCTTTAGTGTAGGTTTAGTAATACATTGCCTTAATTGAGCGTGGCCACGAAGTTTATGATTCTATATATCGTAAATGAATAAAATTACGACCATATATTGTTGTCCAAATTGGTCTCATTTTACATTTAGATTATGTACATCAATTTAATATAGATATTTAACTCGTTTGGATCAATCATAATAAATTTGCTGTTACATATGAAACGATTTACAAGATATACATACTGTATATTCAATAAACATTCCTGTTACTAATAATTATTTGACGATCATTTAGTATAGTTTCAACACTGTTTTAATGTTATCACTATGCAATTACAAGTATTATAATAGACTGTAGCAAATCCACCTTTACGTATTTCTTTAATATTATTAAACTGGTCATATGGTATCTATTCAACAATTGTATTAAGATAACTGTTAATTTTTAATTGCATTTTTTGAATAAAATTTTTTAATATTGAAAAATTTAAATTCACAGTACCATTTACGATACTATAACAACACTGTCACAGCATTATAAGTGTATTGTAACTTTGCGTTAACATACAATGCATTGTCACGTTATTACAACCATGATGTTACATCATAGTGAAAGTGTTGTCTTAAAATCATAAGTTTCTGCTATGGATGTAATAACAACTTATTTTTGTTGCCAAGTCTACTATCTCAGATTGTTTCGCAAATTATCTTCCTATATAAATATTTTAAATTCATCAAAATTTAAAATAATGAGACCAAATTCTATGATTTCTACACTTTTTAAATAATACCGAAATTAGATGATTTTTATCTTATTCTATAAACCTAATAATTGCTAAATTATTCGATTTTTAGATGCTCCTTTTAAGTATTTACGAATAAATACATCAATGAAATTTAGAGCAAATTAACAATGGAATTATAGATAGAAAATAATTTTAAGTAAGAACCCAACCTTATTTAGTCCTTCCTTATTTTATACTGCTTGTTTTAAACTGAGTTATGAAATTATTAGATTTACTCTACTTATATCATCTTATCTTTTATTTTCCCTTTGAACCTCATTTCCATAAGGTGCTTTTCTTTAGTAATTAGTTCTATCTAGTTTCACGTACTTCAATCACCACTTTTCCAAAATTTTCCGGCCTATCTATTAAGGAAAAAAAATTACTATGAGCTATAAAATTTGTCACTATTTAATAGGGTAACTAAACAATAAATTTTAAATTAACATTGTTTACTCATTATTATATTTTATGAGTCAATTCTTATATAATCAAATTTTTATATTCTTACATATTTATTAAATATTTTGATAAATCTTTTTTTTTTATTTTCAATATATCTCGATATGAATAATATATCTTATATTCTTGCTTCTAATGATAATGATGTACTACATATTTTAGAAGTCATTAATAAGGATGAAAAAGATAGCACTTCTCTTATAGATCATCCTGTACTTATTGGATCTCGTGCTGCTAAATGGCATATTCCACTTTTTCGTGATCCTAATGATTGGGATTTAATAGCAACCATTTCACAATCAATTTCATTTATTAATACAATTAAATCTAATGCAATTTTTAAATATATAAAATTGATTTATTATCCGGAAAGTGGATTAAAAATTGTTGGAAAATGTATTGAATCATTCTCATTTACGGGAAGAAATTATGGAAATTCTATCTTATTTAATATTGAACTTGTCTCTGATAAAGTTGATTTCAGAAAAATGAACCCAAATAAAAAAATAGATGATTTATATGATACTGATGATGATGATGATAATGATGATGATGATGAGGGTACTCATGGTAATAATGATGAGGATATTTCAATTTTTGAAAGTTTCGAAGATAGTACTAAACCGAAAACAAGTTCATTGATGATTTTAGAATTATGTCATGATATTAAAGATAAAATAATGTTTCCAATGATGCCAAACTTTTTATGTATAGTTGCTCCATTAAATATACTTGAAGCTTTAAAATCATCTCATATTAATTATCCATCTAATTTTCAAAAGAATATTACAGATTTACACATATTAAGAGTTTCATTAGGTTATAATATAACTCAAGCATTGTGCGGTCCACAGCGTGATGAACTAATTGAGCTTATGTTAAAGACTCGTATTATGGAAACTGAAATTATACAAAAGGCACAAGTTGATTTATTTATGACTAGTAATAACGAGGAATTTTTTGATCATAATCATCATAATAAACTCTCTATACAAAGGCGTATTCCACATGATGATATACATGAACTTGTTAAATATGGTGAACATCCCATTTATGAGAGTTTAAAGATTGATAAGGTATAAAAAATTTTTTATTATTAATTATTAATATAATAATTATAAATTATGATACTAATATTTTAAATTAAATATATACTAGTCTAAAACATTGATAGAAAAATCTCTTTTTGAAAAGATTGATTATCAAACAAAACTTAATTGTGTAAAAGAAGAAGCAATGACTATTGCACTTGAAAGATATCTTATTCCGATGGTTTCCAAAAATCAAGAAACTTCTTATAACCTAGCACTTGCTAGAATTTGTACTACATTATCTAAAGGTTGGTTTTGTCAATTTGCGGTTGATAACTATCCTAAACTTTTAAATCTTGATAAAGATTTGTTATCAATTGCATATGATATAATTGACAAATATCCTTTAGAACAAAAAAAACAACTTTCATCAATGTTTGATTCAGAATCTCAAATCATTTTTGAAACTATTAAACCTTATACTAAAGAAATTTTATCTTTTGATGAAGTACGTTTATATAATTGTCGAGGTAATAGAACTGGAATTGAGATTACTTCCCCAGTAGATAGATTTGTGTCAATTACAGCTATTGTTACAACTCTGTATATGACTTGTGATAAACGTCAAAACTATTGGTCAGCATCCGTTGTAATTTTACCTAGTGATGAACTAGAGGCTATGAGGTAATATTCTGATTCAATATTTACATACCTTTATTTTTGCTGTTTACAATATATTTATTTATTAATTTTAATATTTCTAGTGATATAGATTATGAAAGTGATGATGAAAGGTACAATTTTTATTACTAAAAAAAAAAAAAAAAAAAAAAAAATTTTTTTTTTTTTTTTTTTTTTTTTTTTTTTTTTTTTTTTTTTTTTTTTTTTTTTTTTTTTTGTATGATCGGACATCACTTTGAAAATTTTGCACAAAAAATCTTTTTTATTTATTCATAGCATAGTACTGAGATAATTTCTATTAACCACTTGATCAGAAATACTATTATCTTGATTTTTTCATCAAAAAATTAGAAAGAATTCATTTTATAATGAAAAAAAATTTTTTTTTTTTAATCGTAATTTCGTAAAATGGTAAAATTTTCAGTTTATAGTTTAAGCCATGCCGACCATTTCCAAATATAGCTACTATTGTTAAATGCCAGCCGAAATTTTGCCGAAATTATTGCCAGAATTACCGAAATTTGGCCAGTATTATGAACCGTTGATTCAAAAATATTTTATGAGATAACCCGACCAAAATAGCAATTAGTATCATGACAGAAGCTAACAAGATTAATGTTCTTTTATAATTCTGGCAGTGAAGTTTAAAAATTTTTAACAGGGTTTTTAAGTCTTTTAGAAATAATGCGTCTGGTTGTAAGGTTTCAAAAACTGTATTTTTGGAAGTGATGTAACAGTGAATATAAACATTAATTAACATTAATTATTGAAAATTTTATTACCAAAATCTCGTTCTAACCAGTAAGTGTCCATAGTCTTCCAGGGTATTACAGTAATTTTCCATAATATAACCAAATCAACCATTTTACTTAATATTTACTTTATTTCTAGAATGACTTAATTTCATATAACATTTTCGGTAAAAAAGAGAAGAATAGTTGTTCATCTTGGTAATCATCCTGATTCTCGACTTTTTTATTAATAGATAAATAAAGAACGTTTACAACAAGAAAATATCTTCAAATGTACTGGCAAGAAGTAAGCTGGTGCAATTTGTACAACAATTAGAAAAACTCCTAATTAAATTAAATTTAATGTTTTGTTATAATATTTTATATGAACTTAAAAATGCAATTTGTGCTTATCCATTATATAAGTTTGATAAAAAAATTAGATGCTTATAATCTTGTAATTATTCTAATAGATTTTATTTACTATTAATTTAAAATTAGAAAATAATCAATATTCAAATCCAAATGAATTTAAAGACGATATAAATTTAATATTTAATAATTGTTTTATATCTAATGATATTGAAACTGAAATGTATAATTTAGGTAAAGAATTAAATTGTAATTTTAAGGAATATTGGACTGTTTATTATTATCAAGAACAAAATAGTTTAAAACAAGAACTTTTTCACATTGAACCAGAAGATTTACAAGGATTAATTGAACAAGAATATTCACAAGAATTAAGAAGACCTTCAAATTGAATAGCAGCGCACACCATCCCTTCATATATAGTGGCCTCTCCAATATGTTTGGCAATCATTAAGAAAGACAAAAAGGACTAAATTCAATTATTTTAAAAAAAGGTTTTTCTAATAAATGTAATGCAAGTACAAAATTCTTATTTTAATTTTTACCTGGTAAAAAATTTTTTAACAAAAGATAAAATTGTGAAATTGTGATTATTTTCATATTTGAACATGTGATCGTGTTTCAATATAGTAATTAATTTACATATTTACATATGGAAATATTGTAATTGTTACCACCGGTTTCTGACGTTCGGTAGGTAGTAACAGAAAGAAATATAAGGATCGGTTAATAAATGACAAGGTAATATAACGATGTATGACAAGCGATAAGGTAAAGTGTATACGGATAAACGATAATAAACGATTATGAACGATAATAAGTGATATGATAGATTGAGGATAGATCGGGTGGCGTGCGTTTTAGTGATATGGATAATCAACGGTGTATAACAAAAAATGATAAGTGATAATGAAAGACAATGATTATAAAACATGATTGTGTTAAAAAATGATAAAACGTATATAAGGTAATGTGGAAACAGATCGGTCGTTAATAACTGAAATAAATACGATATTACTGCCTCTATCGCGCTTCGGTAATATCCAGCTATCTAATTTTTAACGTTATAAAACTACACGAACTTATAACCACTTAAACTAAACCCTAACTGATTCAGTTTATTTTAGGTCTAAAATTAAATTGAATTCTTTGATTCTTTGCTTAAAATTACAAAATTAACAAATAAATGCTTATTATTAGTTACTAATAAATAACAATAATAAAAAGTTCTGTTTTTTTTTCATTCGGGTCTTATTATATTTAGCTAATGAAGGCTATGCCATTCCAAAGTCCAGTCTAAAGTAAAAAGGAAATAAAATTATTAGCGTGGCTATTAATGAGATAAAAAATAAAGAAAAAGAAAAAAACAATAATTAATAGAACGTTTTCACCTACTCGCAGTATTCCATTTAAAATAAGTAAAGTCTCTATAGTAAAAATAAGCTATATTAGTATGCAAGAAGTGGCTTTTTTATTTGTGGCGACAGTCATGAGTAATTTATACTTAATAATGCTTGGTCTTATAATAATTATAGTAATAGAAATCGTTATCCTAAAATAGGGATCCCGGAGAATTTTGAAGTAGAAGATTATGAAATATTTCAAGTAATTAAAAAAAACAAAAAAAAAAACATAAGTATTTATGCTTTTGTTAATTAAAATTTTTGCAATTATTATTTTCTCTATGTTGAAGAAAACTAATTAAATCTAAAATTGAAATGCTTCATTATGAAATTGCGTGAATATTTTAAACTTTTGAATTTAAATGTAATAATATAATCTTTATGATTTAAATTAATTGCTATCATAATAATATAAATAATACAGGTGATAATTATTTCTTCAAGGACAACCAAACAAACCGTATATAAATCTATTTTCGTAACTCAAAATATTTATAAATTAAACTGAAATTTTATTAAATGATCGCAAACCGCAGTCGTTAATGTTGTTTGATTGGAATTGCAATGTTTCCGGTTATAGAAATGATCATCATAGAATAATATAAAAACGTGTTTGTACCAAAAACTTAAATTTTTACTACGTTTCCTGCTTATCTTATTAATTACATTTAAAAATTAAAAAAAAAATGTCTTCAAAATTTTGGGCAGAATTATCTAACGATTACGAAAAACTTTTTGAGACAGAAATTGGTTATGACGTTATTATTTATGCTGGTGAAGAGCAATATGTTAAGGAAATTCATGCTCATTCAAATATTTTGTGCATTAGGTCTCAATATTTTCGCTCTGCTTTTTCTAATGAATGGGCTGAGAAAAAAGATGGAAAATTTATTTTCAAAAAACCTAACATTTCTCCACAATTATTTAATATTATCCTTAGGTATTTATAATGTTTATAATAAATTTATGTTATAAAAAAGAAAGTCTAATTAATATTATATTATTTGTACTGTGAATTAGGTTTATTTATTGTGGAAATATTGAATTAAAGAATTTACAAGGTCCTGATGTATTGAAATTGTTAATTGCAGTTGATGAACTTAATATTCATCCTTT
>QZLH01000009.1:279707-294840 GCA_003833135.1 Oehlia diaphana
TATTAGGTCTCAATACTTTCGCTCCGCATTTTCTAATGAATGGGCTGAGAAAAAGGATGGAAAATTTATTTTCAAAAAACCTAACATTTCTCCGCAATTATTTAATATCATTCTTAGGTATTTATAAAATTTATAATAAATTTTATTATATTATAAAAGGAAAGTCTAATTAATATTATATCATTGTATATTAGGTTTATTTATTGTGGAAATATTGAATTAAAGAATTTACAAGGTCCTGATGTATTGAAATTGTTAATTGCAGTTGATGAACTTAATATTCATCCTTTGGTTTCTCATATTCAAGAATTTTTGATTGAACATCAAACTGAATTTTTATACCAAAATCCAACTGAAATTCTTGAAACTGTTTATCAACATGAAACATTTACAGATTTATGGGATTTCTGTCTTGAAAAAATTTGTGAAGAACCTAAAGTTTTATTCAATTCTGATAAATTTATTGATTTAAAAGCTCCTTTAATAGAATTAATGTTGAAAAGAGATGATTTAAATATAGAAGAAATTGAAATTTGGGAGAATTTGTTAAAATGGTGTCTTTCTCAACAAAATATAATGAATGAACCATCAAAATGGAATAAAGAAGATATTACAAAAATTGAGAGGGAATTGTACAGATTTATTCCTTTAATTCGATTTTATGATATTGGACCTACAGATTTCTTTTATAAAGTTTATTGTTATAAAGATGTCTTACCACAAGATTTAATTTATAATCTTTTAGAACTTCATATAGTTCCTAATATGAAACCTAAAGATAATTTGCCACCTTCAAGAAAGCCAAATTTAAAGGGTGCAACCTTAATTGAATCAAACCATTTGTCTATTTTTGCTTCATGGATTGATAAAATGGATTCTTCACATTATAATAGAAAAAATATTCCTTACGACTTTAAATTATTATACCGCTCAAGTCAGGATGGAAATGATACTAAATCTTTTCATGAAAATAGTGATAATAAAGGAGCTACTATTTGGATCGCAAAAATTAAAAATTCTACACAATTAATTGGTGGGTATAATCCACTTGATTGGAAGGGCAATCGTAATTGGAAAACTACAGCAGATAGTTTTTTATTTAATTTTACAAATGGAAGAGATATTTCTACTGCAAAAAGAAGTTATGTTAGTATGCATAGTGTGGCTGTATTTTGTGACCCTAGGTATGGACCAGTCATGGGTAATTTATTCTGTGAACATAATGTTTGGTTTTATAATAATGATGATAATGGAAATCGTTATCCTAAAATAGGAATCCCAGCAAATTTTGAAGTAGAGGATTATGAAGTATTTCAAGTAGTTAAAAAAAAGAGAATTTAACAATAACCATTTTTTGTGAGCTTAATTATTTTATAATATCAAATTTTAGACTTAATAAACACGAATCTTGCTTAAGTTTATATCTAAACATGCACTATAATATTTAAGTGCTGTAATGAGTGCAAGTTTATCTGAATGTTCCTCTAGAACGAACCCATCTGTGTGACTGTGTCGAACTTTATGATTTAATATTTATAAATTTATCATGAACAAAAGATGTAAAGCAATTTTAATTAATCAGTTGTAATAACTATATATATATTGATTGTTCATCCTTATAACTAATCAATATTCTTTATAAAGTCAATAACTAAACCACTATGCCTAATATTATGTGATTCAAATTTCTCACTTCATCTTACATATTTTTCACATGAGTTTTTGGCTTTCTTACAGCCAGTACTCAGTCAGTAATATTTTTTTAATATTTCAAAAGAGTAATTTTTCAAAACTAAATGAAAGAAACTCTTTTTCCTTATTCCTTTATCTAATGTAAATATAATCATCACCTCTTTGTGGTTTATTAACAATTTATTAATAAAAAATATCTTGAAGAAATTTCTAAGAAAATTCTAAAATCATTTTCTTTAATAGTAAAATTCAAATTTATATAATCTAATTCGAAAGGGAGAATTTGTCCTAGATATTTTAATATGATTGAAATACGAATTGTTAAATATTCATATATTGACGTATATTTATTGAAAGATAATTACGGCTTTAATTTTAAATGAAGAATCACAAATTGAATCATTTGCAATAGTTATTAATAAAATCTGGTTTTAATCATGATGTATCATTAAATCAACAATTATTAAAATTAATTAATTTAAATGGTTTAATTAAATTAATAATTTGTTGAATAAAACTATTATTCAAGAATGAACAATAAACAATATGAACAGTGAGTTTTTGTTTCAAAGCCCAAGACCAATGAATTAAGAAGATATGGCTTACGGTGTCTAGTCCGATGATTTTTTTGAGTCTGGTATTTCGGTAGTATGAATTTTGATGCAAATCGAACATTACTGAGTCCGGATCAATGATCTTTCCGATGTCAATTTTTAGCACAGTCATGTTAAATAATGTAGAAACCTACTTTAAAATTTTTATTTGAGATATCAAGCCGAAATTAAAAGCTTTTTTTTTTTTTTTTTACCGATAGAATCTTAGTCAGGATTTTGATTCAATCGGGATTTACATTTGTCGGCCTTGTCGGATTATAGACTCTCGATATTATTATGGCCGGGAGATCCCATTATAATTATTATATGACGGAATTCAAAATTAGAGATTAGATAGCATTTCGATATTATATTATTTTTATTTTTATTAAACAAGAATTGAAGATATAATAATATAACAATCTAAACTAAACCGCAAGAAATACATTACAGTCAACTACAATAATTACAATAATGAAAATAATCGGCTAAGATTAAAAAATCCTAGACGTGCCAATCTTCTCTACCCCTCCTTACTACAACTACCTTACCCTCCTAAAAAATAAAAATAAATTAAAATACAATGAAAGTGTATTATCTAACATTATAGAAACCTACTATGTTCCCGAAATAGCATATATTATTTCTAATACCTTTTTTCATAATAAAATCTACTAAAGAATTGAATAATATTATCTAACCTATTTTTAATAGTTTTATTTTCACAATTTTACATCGTGGGATAGAAATTGGTTCTAAAATTTGAAATTTCAACAGTACAGTCAAATAAAATATTTGTAGCTCCTGATAATTTATAGCATAATTAAAAATATAATTACCGTATTTCCCCATTATTAAGCACCCCGAAAATAAGCGCCCACATATATTATATAGTAAGCACTCCTGATTATATATGTAATGAACAATTTTATTGAAAAAGTAAGCATTATTTACTATCTATTATCATAATTTTAATTTGTATTAATTATAATTTCTATTAAATACAATTCCTTTATCATCATTAATGGCTCTTCATCTAAAGAATTTGATATGCCACTAAATTTAGTAATTTTTTAACACTTAAATAGCTCGTAGTTTAATGTATGGTGGCTAGATATTTGATAACTTGATGTTTAGTAAAAATTGTTGCTGCATACTACTGCGATTAATTCACCTTTTAGAGATGATGGCAATTTTTCTACATTCTTTGAGAAAAATGATTGTGCTTCGCTATTTTCTTCAAAATAAATCCACTAGTTATATTACAATTTTCACTTAATTAATAAAATATGAAAATTCGATTTCCGTATTTTAATAATTCATTTCTAGTTGAAGAAAATTATCCATTTTAAAATTAAATTATAATTATTATTTATTATTAATGATTTTTTTGCTAAATTTGAGCTACCATCATGAAAACTATTTTTAAAGGGTAAAGATTTCGCATAATCCATAATATATAATACTGTATTTGCTTGAACAAGACTACCTAGTAAATAATCACTGACCGTCTTTTCTAATACTTCTTCTAGTTATAATAAAAACGTCATCTCCTTTACCGCAAAACACAATATTTTGATAATATATTATTTGTTCATAGCGTTTTTTTTTTGGAGTAAGAACAGCTAATCCAGGCGATAAGGTACGTGCGTGTATCAGTCAAATATAATTAATTATTCCGTGCAGCTATAGACAATAATAGACAACAAAATATAAATATTGTTATATAAATTAGTAAACAACTAAGAAAAAAATAATTTAATGATATTAAAGAATCTAATTTTTTCGTTGATATTTCTTACGACTATTGATTATCGAATATTTTGCCAAATCACGGGTTTGAATAAAATTTGCTATAGAATTTTTCCAAATAAAATTGCTCCTTGATCCATTAGTTGAATTATATGGTGGTTCAATCTACACTTTATCTAAAAGTTCAAGTTTTTAAATGGTCATAAAATATCAAATATTATATACTACCATATTCTAAAAATTTCAAATTCCAATTAAATAAACCAGCATTACACTTTTTTTTAATCAAACAGTGTTTTATTTTAATCAATCTTCTTGTCAAAAAGTACCACTCGCTTCTTTTGTATTTAATGTTCAATCTTCCACTTGATTTATGAAAATGAATTATATGATCACATGATAAAGGGCGCACATAAAATAAGAATTCCCAAATTATATTTTTTTGTCAAGTTAATAATGACATGATGTGTAAAATTTGTTATTTTGGGCATGGAAGTACTCTTATAAGATGTGGACCCGATTTGAAGAATTAATGAATTATGGTTTTATTTAGCATTTGTGTCTAGCAAAATCACCAAAAAAGTTAAAATCAGAGAAGCTGCTAAATCTATAATACAGATTGTCTTAACAAAATTTAGACTTCAGATTAACCATGGCTAATAATTATGGTTTTGAGAATAAATATTAAAGAATCTTCTTTATGCTAAATGATAAAATTAAACTTGGTTTCCATTATTCAGACTTACTTAGTATGACTTAAAGTCAAGTGGGATGATGTCTCCTCATGTATGGTAATTTAATTTTTCAGAGTCAATGCAAACGTTGTAGCATTGTACAGTAGGTCTATATATTAAATCGTCTCCAAAGAAGGATGCATATACTTACGATTTGGATCTTCTGGATCTAATGATTATGAATTGGTAGTCAAACAATATTTATTATTAAACCACAATTTTCTACGTCACATCCAATCAATGGGCATTTTAAAATATTGTAACCCATATGAATTTCAATTTGAATGTTCAGTATCCGAAATGTGATATGTTTCATGTGTGTAGTTATGTGTAATAAATTTCATGTGTAAGATCATCATATATATATAGCACACAATATGAAGCTCTTATTGACCAATTGCAAAAAGAAAAATATTTATTTTTGGATTAGAGAAATTAAAGATAATCATCTTTTTCATATTTATCCAATAAACAATGTTCCGGAAAAAAAAAAAATACATTTTATGGCGCAGTATTATATTTTTATTAAATTGATGGTAAAAATAATATCATAATTTACAAAAAAAAATCTGTAGTAGAATGCTAAACATTTGACCTTATGGTTCTTAAAGAACTGGTTGATAAATGTCTATTTCTAATAAAGTCTCTAATTTTATCGCGTTGATGATACCATCTCCTAACGCATGATACAATCTTAAAATTAGTTTATTTACTATAACAAATCCATCAGATATAAGTACCTTCAACAAAAATATTTATGAAAGTATAATCTTCCTTGATCTTTGCAATAATAGGGCTGAAAATCTTTGAGACCAAATAAATTTAATGTCAAAGTATTTATTGCTAGTATGTCAATAGCTGAAAATATTGTACAAATTGATAATAGTAGTGTTGGAAGCTCTGAAACCCAAGTAAAAACGAAAAAATTTCGTGTATCTATAATATCATCTCCTCTTGTGGTCCTGCAAGTAATGGTGATGATGGGGAGAATATTTGGTAAGATTCAACGCCAAATTTTTTGCATTAGTTCTTTCAATTTCATTTTCAAACGCGGAGAATTTTACCCTTGGATCTAATAATGAAGAAATTTGCGAAGATCACTCATAGTTGGCCAGTAGTTATTAATTTTTGATAAATTGCATCTGTCACAATAAGAAAATACGCATGAATGGTTGGAAAGCAGACGCTGTGAAAATCTTTCGTCACTAATATATGGAGATAAATGTTCCTGAATACTGAGAAAACGAACCGAATGTCACCATTAGTTGGGTAACTAAATGCTGAAAGGAAACGGATTGCATGTTCGATTGGACTTAAACCATAGTATCCTAATAAATTGGGAATATAGTAAGTTTCCGCAATTAATAATTCGTCAATCAGAACACTCCAAAACGTCATGAAATGATTATTATTGCTTAAATCCGACCGAATGACTCAAATTGGTATCAACAATATGTGAAAGGATATAAATTTCACTTACATCAATGTTAATACGATTGAAATCGGTAAGATATCATTGACGAACATTTGGATTATCGGCAGCAAGTAAATTTAAAGCGGGCTCCATTCTTTTCCACTTTTCCAACATGTAAAGATGGAATTCCACCTGGTACTAACGTCCAGTTCGGGTGCTAGATAATCGATTGGTAATGGGCGAAATCTAGATTCTGAAATACTTCAAGTTTCTCATCTTAAGATACGAGTTCGTCTTCATATTCAGATACGAGTCGTTTTCAGTCACAAGTTCGTCCTCATTCTCGTCCTCGGTTCTGTACTCGTCTTCGTCCTCAGTTCTGTCATCCATATTTTCATCGTCGTCGTCTTCAAGTTCAGTAGCGTCTTTATATTCTCTTTTCCTCATTTTAGTTTACACACACACATATGTTGAGACTGAAAAGTTTGCGTGTTTAAGTAAGAAATATAAAATTTTCAAACGACTAACGTATTAAAAGTTACCATTATGGTAAAGACATATTTAAAGTATGATTACGGATCTCAGGAGTTTGATTTCAAACTTTAATACTGTATAACAGTACAATTAAAATTCGGAAATTTAAAAAACAAAAAATTTCGAAATAAAAATAAAAAATTTCGAAAATGAAAAAAATTTTGAAATAAAGGGAAAAAATCCGAACAAAAAATCCTAATTAGAATAAGGTGAGCACAAAAAATTTGGCTCATTTTTATTGGCTCATCAATAATTTTAAATTGTGTAATGTGGAACGTGATATTTCCGCGCCCGATTTATACCGTATTTATAATAGCTAGGTCATGTGGACGTTCCGACAGCTATTTCCGGTTAATGAAGTTTTTTGATCGGATATTTTTTTCAGGTTTTCTTATCAATCATCATCTTTTTTAATGCGATCGGCGCAGTAGAACGAAATTTTTTCCTTTTTCCTTTCGGTTTTTCCTTTAATGGTTATATTGGTGATATTGATGGTATGCGAATTTTTAATTTAATTTTACATTATTTTCAATTAATTTATTTCTTTCTTACAGATGATGATGAAGTATATAATAATCCGAATTTTCATTCAAAAGAACAAGATGAACTGCAAATTCCTGATGGTAAGTAATAAGATTTCTTTTTAAAGCAACTAATTAATTTTACTAATTCGTTAATTTTTTATTTTAGATGAATTTTAAATTGACTTAATAAATCAAAAAACAAAATTATATTATATTCAAATTGTTATCATTTATTTATAAGTTATTTAAACACTAAGATTAGAGTAGTTACAAGATTCTTAGTTTGTAATTTAAATAATTATATAATAAAGTTATTAAAATCATTTTTTTTTTGTTAACGCGATCAGCGCAGTAGAACTAACTTTTTTCTTTTCCTTTCTGTTTCTCATTTAATGGTTAAACTAACTAAATTTATTTAATTATTCATTCTGATGATCTTAAAATGTACATAAAATAATTGCGAACATTTTAATTGAATTTAAAGTAAAAAAAAGTTCGGCCCATATATATATAACCTTTGAGGTTCCAATACATCTGCCCCAAACCTAACGTGTCAAATGATTAAAAAATCATTCTATATACTATGAACATAATTAAATTAATATTTCAACATTTCTTAATAATATAATCTGAATTGCAATATTAACCCTGAGCGTTAGATAATTGCAGACAAGCAAGCATTTGATAGGGTTGTGGACTAAATTGGTAGAAGTTTCTTTGTAAGATGTATCAATAAATCATTGAAAATTTAAATGTTATTGGTAGAAGAAACAAAACTGGTATCTATATTAGTAATCTCATCATTAGTAGAACAAATAAGAAACATAATTCATTATACGATTATTTTGCGAAGGTCACTTTTGATGAAACAACAGAACGGTATAATAAACTAGGACGTTATCAAGTCCGCAGTTATCATTTGCATGTCATCACGTGCTGGACAGACAACGGACATTTGTGAAACCGATACGAATAGTGTAGCGTCTGAACTTATCTAGTGAATTTATTAATTGTGGGGCGAAGTATATTTTAGTTTAAGTGTTTACTGCGTTCGGAATGACCTTAAACTATCATCAATTTGGAGTATTTTAGGGGACTGAGGTGGTACGTAATGACGTTAAACAAGTGTAGATTTATTGGTTATACTGTATTATTGGGACGTTATATGAGGATCATTTATGGTAATTGTGACGATAAATATTTGTTGTTCATCATTAATTAAGATATTCATAGGAAGGATAGGTTCAATACTTTATTTTAGAAATTATTATTATAATTATTATAATTGGTATTTTAATGGGAGATTTATTTTATAATTTAG
Source organism: Oehlia diaphana (assembly GCA_003833135.1). NCBI lineage: Eukaryota > Fungi > Glomeromycota > Glomeromycetes > Glomerales > Glomeraceae > Oehlia > Oehlia diaphana. The sequence goes on from QZLH01000009.1 coordinate 288,272, forward strand.
TATTACTTCAAAAGATATAAGTATACTTCAAAAATTCGAATAATTTAGGTCAGAAATTAATTAGATTATTACCCTTTTTATTATAATTGGTCGATTCTTTTTGACTTTTTCTTATGATGAAAAAGAGCTACATTAACTATTTTAATTAATGGATTTATTAAATTATTTAATTTTCGAAATTGATTTTAAGGGAATAATTAATTTATAATTTTAGTTTTTGTTATTATTTTATTTTTATAATTTTATGAAGTAAATTCGGAGTATATTAATATTTTATTGTATCTAATAAAGGATTATATTGTTGTTAGTGGTGGCAACATCATTTAATGATGGGCACTAGTACTACAATAGTATAATAGTCCTTCGTTACACTCCAGACTAATAATAAATTAGAACGTGTGATATGTGAAAAATTTAGTTTTGCACGGCCCATTATATAATATTTATTTTGGAATTGATTTTTCTTACGGATCAGAATTGAAGCAATTTAAGTAAAATGATTTACGATTTGCTGTTTTATTCTTGTTGACTTTTGTCAAGCATCAATTTGTTAGGTGATTGCAAATTTTAGGCGAATTATACATTGGATAATTATATTATTTATATACAGTATAATAAAAATAAATAATAAAATATAATGATAAGAAAAAACGTAATGATTAATTTTTTTGATTATTCAGTATAAAAAATGTAATGTTAATTAATAGAAAAATGTTATTGAGGCTAGGATAGTTTAATCATAATTCTATCATAATTTAAATAAAAGTAGTTAGTCAATTAAAAAATTTGTTAAAGTCGATTAGTCTGATTTGCTAATTTTTGCCAAAACCAGCCACGATATTTTTGGCAATAGCAGGTGATCTGCTATTCCGTTATATTTTTTTAAAAAAATCCTCAATCCAGATACAGACTCAAGTAAAGATTCTCACACTTCTTAATATATAAAAATGAAAGGTCGTTTTGGTCACACGAATTACCGAAAAAAAAAGGAAATTGTTTATTATACAAAAGGGCTAAACCATTTCTAAAATTCATTTTAAGGTAATACAAAACTCTTGGCGGATCATCCTTTACTATGTATAGTATGTTGATTAATAGATAATTTTGATAATTTTTAACATATATTTTATTAGTTTACAAGTCTATATGTATAATATATCACTAGGTTTTTGTTGTAAGGCTGGTAGTAGAGAAAAATTATTTTTCAAGTACTGTACCTACTGTATTTACTGTATTTGACAAACTTAAAATATATAAATATTGTATCAGACCCATACCATATTATATTGTTCTCTTAACGTGACCTCATGATGGGACAAATTATTAAAGAAAGAATTAATTATTATCATTGGATCTTAAAAGTAACGATACTAAAAATATAATAGCCAAATGGCTAATAAATTATTAGATCATATGTTTCACAAATTTCATAAGGCGTGATCATTTTCCAAAAAAAATCGATGATGATACATGTATCGTAATTATGATAAACCGTGTTAATATATTAAAATTAAAGTTTATTAAAAATAAATTTTTAAGGGTATAAGAAATGAAATTATTATTATATATATATATTATAAAATCGTATATTTTTAAATTCATATTTTATGTGAGGGAAGTATATCAAAATTTATTCGTTTCAAGTATCGATATAATATACTTTCAGTATAGAGTTATCTTTGATAAATTTCAGATTTTCGAAAATTAATAAAAACAGATGATAAATTTCAGATTTTCGAAAATTAATAAAAACAGATCATGTGAAATGTTCATTGAATTTCATGTTTGTGTTACAGAATTTGCGTCATAAATAAGGAGATCCTCAAATTAAAAAAAAATTTTTACATTTCCTCTTTTTTTACGTTTCCTCTTTGTTTATATTTCCACTTTTTTTTACATTTCCACTTTTTTTTTTTTAAGAATATGTCTCAAAATCAAGGTAACATTGCAGTAAATTTACCAGCTGACTGTATATATGAGATTGTACAGTACATTATTCATGATATTAAAACGTTACATTCATGTGTCGTTTTAAATAAAGATTATTGTCAAGTTGCTGTACGTATACTTTGGAGAAATCCATTTAAACATGTTAAACAAGATGAGAATAAAAAGAGTCTCATCTTTCGAACATATTTTTCTTGTCTTGATAATCAAGAAAAAAAGCAGGTCACAACATTCTTTCGTAAATCTGATTTTGAATTTACGAAACCTTTTATTAATTACCCAAGTTTTCTTCAAGAGTTTGAAATATTTAATATACAAACATCAATGAGATCTTTCCTTTATCAATATTATTCCGCTCCAGCTACAGAAAATCGAATTAATAGCGTTGTTCATATTCTTAATCCTTTTATGGAAAAATTATTTTTTAATAATCAAAGTAATTTTAAATACTTGAATGTTGATTTAAATGATGAAAGAAATCAGATAGATATGAGTTCATTTGATGATAAAATTCTTGGTCATGTTTTATCAAATATCAACAAATTCACTTTTGGTTTTGGATTTAGATTTGATGTAAAAAAGTTGGAAATTTTAAAATTTATTCAAAAGAATGCAACAAAATTTATTAAAATCATTTCTGAATATAATAAAAATATAAAACATATTCAATTAATATTTACAAAGAAAGAATTTAAACAACAAAAATTAAAAAAACTTGATAATGAATTTAATAAATTATTAGATATATTAAGTTCTTTCATTAATTCATTGGATAATTTGAAATCTTTGGAAATGCCTTGTTTTATGAAGGATAAAAATTTTATTAAAAATAATTCTCAATCTTTAACTCATTTAAAATTATATGAAATACATAATTTTACTATAATTATTAGTATATTGGATCATTGTTCAAATCTGGAAACAATTGAACTTAGTAGTTTTTATTGTAATAAAAATACTGATCTTTCAGAATTAAATAAACCTATTAAATCAAAATTGAATAATCTAAAGAATTTTCATATTACAATCTCTTATCTTCCTGTTCTTACCTTATTCAAAAGAATTATTTTAATGTCAAATAATGATATTAAAACCCTTTATTATGATAAATATATTACTCATTCTAGTATTATTAATATCACAAATTTAATTTTTCCATTTTGTACAAATATTACTCATCTTTTTATTAGAATATTTCAAAAAGAACTTTGTGCTATCATTACATTTTTGAAAAGTTTAAATCATCTTATTTTCTTAAAATTGGATTGGGATAATTATCTTAAAATTACTCAAATTACTGAATTGGCTCTTTCATTTTCTTCTTCTTTACAAATTTTGGAAATTTTGGAGATTGATTCATCTATGATTGTTGTAATATTGAAAGCTTTGTTTCAAAATATGCAATGTGAACTTAAAGAAGTTAGTATTTGTATGGGTTCTTATATTAATGATGATATATTAGATACAATTATAGATTATGCTAGAAGTAAAAATTCCTTAAAAGTTTTTAGATACTCAACTATACCTTCATATCGTAATTATTGTTATCAAAAACTTTCAAAAGATGTATTAGAAGAAGCCAAGAATTTATTCACAATTGATGATAATCCTGAACCTTTTAAAAGAAGTTTTATTGAACCAATTTACTAATATTAGTATATATTGAAAATTATGAAAATTAAATTTATTTGCTTTAGTAAATAGGTTTATATAGATTTTTTGAGAATTTGTCATTGCAGATTTATTACCTCATATTAAATAAAAGATAAATTATAAAATAAATTGGCAATGTAACCTTATAAAAGTGTTTCATTCTCATATGGTCACCTTAAATTATCGTTTTCTTTATTTACGAAGAATTTTGTCAACAAATAAAAGGAATAATGATGAAACTTTTATAAATTTAACGTTAATATTCTCTGTATTTTTACGTTAGTAAGTTAAAAGAGAGCAAATGTGTTAAACTCTTAAATCAGATTTGATTTTTTACGAGTGAAGTCAGTATAATAATTAACCTGGGGATCTTAGACGAAGCGTGGTATCTCATATTTTCTTTAACAATGCATTTCTCAACTCTATAAAAAAATCTTGTAACTACAACTTAATAGCCATATCAGCCAAGTGGTGCGAAACGGTTGGTTACAATTCCGGGGTCAAGTGTAATCGAAAAGAAGTGTTTTGGAACACCATTTGATTTGTCTCTATTAGACAATTATAACGAGCTGTGTTGCATCTTTCTACAATCACTAGATGTCACATCAGAAAAAATCTGGTTTATCAATAAAACGAAAAGTCTAAGACAAAAATGTTTGTAAGTATCTTACCATTTACAAAGAAATTAATGATATAATATATAATAAAAAATATAATAAAATTTTTAAAATTTCTAGACTTCCTTCACATAAACAGTATGGCAGCAGTTATGACAAGTGATCTAAATGCATGACAACAAATCAAATGATTGTTCGTGTGTCATTTGTGTCATTAGTGTCTTCTGGCCCATTATTACATTAAACTTAAATTTAGCTAAATTTTTAAATGACCAGGGCCATTCAGAAGAGGTTGTTAATCATTTCTTCCATTACCGCACTGCCGATTCTAGTAAATACATTAAGCGAAGTACTTATATACGAGTGTTATTTTCGAGTAATATCTTCTATATTAGTAATTTCATAATATTCTCTTGATGTATCAGAAATTCGATATAACGAATCATAAGTAAAATCTTGATATATCAGAATTGTATAATTAATTTAACCTCGATATATATATATCGGAACTCTTGATATAACGGATCTTTGACAAATTTTACTAATGGAACGGATGGTTCCATTATATACTGTAGAATTTCACTGTGTATAACTTATATATCAAATAATCCGGTATTAAATTCTAACGCAAATTAAGTGATCTTTTTATGGTATAATCTCTCGCTAATAACCATGATACCTATCTCTCAGTATACAAAAACGTACCTCTCAGTTTACAAAAGTGTATACTATTGAACCATTAAATATTATTCTAATCGTAGTAATTTTGAATATTTATCGACGAGAGCAAATTAAATAAACGGATTTAGATAGATTCCGAGGAAACCAAGTAATTTTATTGACTATATTTGGGACGAGACAGCATGCGGATCAAAACTGATAATGGAAAAGTTGTAAATGCATTTTTACAACTCTTTTTCACGATATTTGTTTATTATTCACATGGATAGAAGAATTAAGGGTTTTATGACAAATTTTAAATGGGTAGATTAAAAATAATTTTTTAAATTGCAAAATTAGATAGTAACATTTATAAATTAATTTTGATCTGATAGTCCGTGAATGGCGTGATCTATATATAATAATTCAATACTTTCGTCAGTAAACTGGCTAATAATCAATTAGATAAATTATCGCAGGAGAACTTAATTCTTTAAAAGTTCTTACTAGACAGAATTTCGATTAATTTATTAAGATCGTGAACATATATTCTGTTGAACTTATTGTATTGAGAAAAATATAGGCGATTACTGCGGATACGATTACAAATATACGATTTTTTTTAAACCACCTCAAAAATAATTTTAGATGGGTCAATTAAAGTCTTAAATAACTTCAAAATAAAAAAAAAATTTTTTTATTTAAAAACTTATCCAGATAAAAAAAAGGCTAATAATAAATATAAATAATAAATAACTTTTAAATATAAAGAATAACAAATTTAAAATTACTTGTTTGTTTGCAACCAATTTTAAGTTCTCTTAATGTTTAATAAACAAGCTAATTTAAGATTTTTTACCAATAATTTTATTTATCATGATATCAGAATAATCAAGCATTTCTCTTTCTAACGTAGTTGAGCGTTTCTTTTTAACATAAAGATAAGATATTTTATATATATATATTTTTGTTTATTTGATTCTACCATAAAAATTTCCACTAGGATATTAAAAAGTAAATAAAAATATAAACTAAGTTAAATAAAAAATTTTTAAATATTATCTTTAAATTTATTAAATAATATTCTGATTATTCTCGAAAAAACCTACTAATAATTTAAGACTCATCATTCAAATTATCTTCTTCTTGATTAATTTCATTGAGATCTATTATAAGAAATTTAACAAAATTAGACGAATTAGACGAGAAAACTATTAATAAAATAACAATATTATTTTACCTGATTCGCTAAATTGTACGTCAAAACATTCTGAAACTATAAATTAAATAACAACATGATGTTAAAATAAAATATAATTTATAAATACAAAAAGTATCGATGATTATACTTACTTAGATTTGCTGATGATACTGATGGTTCATCATCTATTATTAAAAAAGATTGGAATATTGTTAAAACTTGAATTAGAATTTTTCATGATTAAAATTGATTTACCTGAAATAACTTGAAATGATGATAGATCTAATGAATCTACTGGTTCTGGAAGATTTTTGAAATTTAAAAGTCTACTTGTATAGATCACTTGAGGATGAGTTTTAATACTTTCAGACTTATTTTCATTTGATCTGTTTTTAAATTTTATTTCTCTAATTTTATCATATTCCTTCATTTGAGAATAAATTTCATCATTATCAAATCTTGTTTTATCCCATATTTTTAATATTTGATAC
>QZLH01000009.1:295375-318711 GCA_003833135.1 Oehlia diaphana
CTTATTTTCATTTGATCTGTTTTTAAATTTTATTTCTCTAATTTTATCATATTCCTTCATTTGAGAATAAATTTCATCATTATCAAATCTTGTTTTATCCCATATTTTTAATATTTGATACAATTCTTTAGCAGATGGTCTATTTTCTACTTTAGCATCCCAACATTTCATAATTAAGCCTACAAGGAATTTTGGAATATGATCAGAAATTTTTGGTCTAAGTCCTTTACATATTTTAACAGCTAAAATATGATCATGAGGAATATCATTAAAAGGAATTTCTTCAGAAAGGTACTCATTCATAATTATTCCAAATGAATAAATATCAGCTGCTTTTGTATATTGATATCCACGTAAAACTTCTGGTGCCATATAAGGCAATACTCCATAAACTCCTTCTTTTTTATCTGATTTCTCTTTATTATTTGCTGGTTGACACATTCCTAAATCACTTATATACATAGACCCACTTTCCAATATATTACCTGAATGAAAATCTTTATGGACTTTTTCAGCATTATGGATACCTAACAGTCCATTTGCAATTCTTGATAAATAAAAAAGTTTTATATTATCATTGGACTCATTTAAATAGAAATTTCTTAAATTTCCATTTTCACAATAAAATAAAACCATCATATAATCTTTGGTATTTGGATCTTGTGTTATTCCATGGCAGAAAACAATATCCTGAAAATAAATCTGAAGATGAGATTTGATCTAATAATTAAAAATTTTTTATAAAAATCAAAATTTAATGAAAATTATAATGTGAATTTAAATATAACATGATAAATTAATTTTTTATTTAGTTACCTCATTTAAAAAATCTTTACTAATTTCAGAAGAATTATCCAAACTTTTTAATGCAACTTTTTTGCCTGTGTATCGGTGCCATTTTTGATTTTCAATATCCCAATAACCAATATATCCTTCAGGCCATTCAGCTGAATAAATTTTACCAAAGCCTCCTCTGGTAATATAAGTGACATTTTGAAATTTCTCATAAGGTATCCATTCAAGACATTTAAGATAATGTACAGCATTAAGTTGTGAATATTGTATTAATTCATCAATATCTTTATTTCCACTAGTCCAATTTTTAAAATTTTCCTTAAATCTTTTAGCATTACAATGTTGACACCAAAATACTCCTGTACCAGGCTCATTACATTCTCCACATGTACCATATACTTCTTTTCTTTTTTCTATATCGTCCATATAGATTACTCTAACATCAATCTCTTCTGATTTGGTAACAGAATTAATAACATGAAACTAAATAAATGATTAAAATATATTTTATACCGTATAGTAATTATTAAAGTGAAATTGCATTTACATGATATTCATCCCAATCAACATTTTTCCATAAATTTATTGGCTTTCCCTTGGATGTTTTATTCGAAATTTCCATACTAGTATTACTTGGCATATCTTTTTCAACAATTTCACACTTATCAATTACGAAATAAATGTGTTAATTACAATAATTTTAGTTAAATGTGTAGTACTGTTATTTACTTTATAATAAATGAAAATTATCAAACCAAATTTATTGAACGTAAAGTTATTTATTTATGCATCCTGCACATCTGAGGCTAAAATTTGTTACCATCGTTACCAATCAAATTTAACGATTTTTTCAGCCGCACATTTTTTTTATTGTCATTACCTAATTGAAACATTGTGAAAACATTTAGATAAATAAGGTATCATTGTTGACGAATTTTTTTTATACTATTTAAAGACTGGTATTATATTTCTATAAATTTTAAAATCATAAACTTTGTGCTTTCGATACACTTTAGTTGTAACATGTAATGGTTTTATAATTATTTAAACATTAATTTAGAAAAAAATAAAATAGGTAATAAAATATAATTATTGTGGATACAATCATACACGAAAAAAAAGTTCACGAAATTCATGAATTACGCCAATCGTATAGGCATATCGTATAGGTATATCAAGTTTTGCCAATTCCAAATTTAATTTGACACTAAATTCTAACAGATGAAAGCATTCTTGTTATAAAGCAAATTTAGTTAATCATTATTTAAGAATATTAACGTTCATTTAAAAATTAACATTTATACGATAAACATTATAAAAATATATTAAAACTTTTATTATTTTCATATTTTCCTGAAATCTTGTTAAGCTATATAACAAACAATAATATGCATTTTAATCACTAATAAAAAATACAATTTTACTTCACTTAGATTTTACTAACAAAATTAAATAATATTAAAAAGTTGAAATTTATAAAAGCCAATAAAAAAATAATTTAACTAAAAAATCAAAAAAAAAAAAGATATGAATTCTTTTTTTATTTTGAAAGAATTAGTAATCGCGTTCAAGATTCAGTTTATTATTATAGTACATCTGTACTTTACATACAATAGAATAGAATTTTTAATGGTTTGAAATAATAATTTTTTTTTTTATTATTATATGTGACAATTATTTCAAAAATTAACGTTAACATATATATTTAAATCGTTTCTTTTCATGCCGCTTTGAATTTTTTTTTTTAGAAAAAAAAAATGCCATCGTCATTGACAGTATTATGTCAAATCAAATCAAAGAGGATTCATTAATTGTTTGGTGAACCATATGGTTTCGCCAGATACATACAAAAATTTTCATTATAGGTTTTATAAACCCATTATATTTACATGATTTAAATATTAAAAATTATGCATTGATATATGGAAAATGCATTCTTAATAGTGAATCATAATTACAAGATAAATAAAATAGGCTAGTATCATAACTTGTAATTTAAAAATTTCTTATTATTAACATTAAGGTTTTGTCTTATATGGAGCTATTTAAACTCTCTGTTATGACTAAGTTAACTTGTATGATAATAAATTTTAGGAGTATAATTAATAATTATTAGGAACGTATAAACTTAGTCTAAGTTCTAATAAATTTTTGGTGCAAATTATTGTGGAATTTTTTTATATATCAAAATTTAACTTTGATTTTTTTAATAGTACACTAACTTGACATCACTCTTTGGTAACAGCAAACATATTGTATAAAGTATCTACTAGGACCCGATCAATAAATGTATAGGTAACAAGATCATTGCTTAGTCACATGCTGTTTTAACCATTGGATTTGCGTAAAATTAATGATATTTTTTACTAGCTAATGTTATATTTTTATTTTCTTATTTTCGTAGAATTTTGAAAAGTCATATATTACAATTGCTAATTATTTTATAACATTTAACGTAGCGATGATAATATGCAAAAGTTAATAGGGCATGAAAAAAAAGTACTATGATGGATATTTTTCCTTAGATGATATTATTAAAAAATTGAAACTATTTGTTGTAAATAAATGCGAGAAAATTGATCAAATGATTTTTTTATAAAATATAATATTATAAAGTCACATGATTAGATTGCTTATTTTTGGGCAATTTATGAAGTCACACGTTGAATTTGCTTATAAAGATCTATTATAAAACTTTGACCTTTCTCGTTACCTATATATCATATACAGTATGTATTGCTCGAGGTCCTTATCTACATTTTTTTATAGGGTAAAATTAAATCATTATGCGACTCAAAAAAATTTAATACCATTTCAATATGGAATTTCTACCAACCATTTTTAGTTTATCATTAGTAATACGTTAAAAATTATGGGATTTGTTAATAATCGATCGTAAAAAGTTTTAAATTTATTTTTTTATTAATCGTTCGTAAGAGTGTCTTAAATTTATTTTTTTTATTAATCGTTCGTAAAAGTGTCTTTAAAATTATTTTTTTATTAATCGTACATAAAATTGGTTTACAAAGTAAAAGTATTTTTATTATTAATTTATTATAAATTATAATGAATTTTTTTTATTTAATTATATTGGCCAACGCTTGACTTACTGCTTTGAACGACTTTTTTTTTTAAAAAAAAAGGTTTTACAAAAAAAAAAAAAAATCTTCAGTCGGATGTTTAGCATCCATCGAATTATCCATTATCTTAATAAAAAAAAAAAATTTTTTAAAAAAAATACGTTTAAAATTAGTATTATATAAAAAACTGCATGTAAAATTAAAATTTATTTTTTTAATAAAAATATTTATAATTATTAAGGTTCATACTCCGAGGAACAAATCGATCAAAAAGAAGTTTATGAGTTAAAAGGCCAAAACTTATGATCTAAAAATAACGAAAAAACGGTCGGTAAAATTAATCGAAAAACCAATGATCGACCGTTACCATCTCGTGACTACCGCGAAGATATAATAAAATTGGATTATAAGTCTGGTTTTAAAAAATTAAATATCTTAATCATTAACGAGCAAACGTTTGTATAAATTTTTTAAATTTTAAAAAAGTGTCATTTGACAGTTAATTTTAATCATTTATTTTTATTAAGACGTTATTTATTAAATTGAATAATATGTGGGATTTTTAATGACCGATATTTTATATCCGAATCAGTACTAGTAGAGTAGCATTAATTCCTATTGGCCACCGCAGTATTTCTACAATAACTCATTTATTGGATGGTCAAAATACCGATATCTATATTTCCCATCAAACAAATAATAACTAATAAATGTTTCATTGTTACAAATAAATAAACAAAATCCTTTAATTTTTTTATAATTTTTTTTTTTTTTATCACTCATTGTAAAAATATGTATCCGAAAAATCGAATCTTATCACTAAAACCTTATCCTACATGTATGAATTGTATGATGCATCATTTGTGCATGAAATCCCGATTTCGTCCAAGTTCATCTGTTAAAATAAATAAATAAATAAATAAAAAAAAAAAATTTAAAAAAAGAAATAATTAAATAATTAAATTTTAATAGTTTAATTAATACTTTTTTTAGTGATTCAACCAGAAAATTCCAATTGGAATATTCTGATCGACCGGGTACATTTTTAACAAGGATGATTTTTCTTTTTTTCTTTTTTTTTTGCGAGAAAAAGCAAAAAATTTTTATACATATTCTGGATAATCCGAATTATATAAAATTTTTTTTTTTATTATGAATATTAAGGTGGATATTATATACAAATATTTTACGGTCAGTATTAAGTAGTAATGTTGGGCGGAATTATCCGAAGCAAAAAGACAACAAAGGGAAAGAATTACATAATTTATTGGGCCCAATCTTTTGGTCATAGTCCAGATGATTACAAAAGGTATCTTTGCATATTCGTTCCGTCTAAATGTTACTATAAAAAAAAAAAAAAAATTTTGTTTGTTTTGATTATGATGTTGTGTAATAAAACTTGTATGGAAATCGTGATTTGTATGACTTTGTCGATCCAAAGAAAAAATTTATTTTTTAACGATTATCTTTGAACACCAGTAAATACTAAAAATAAATGACTCGAGGTTTACCGAAACCTTGTTATCAAAGTTGGTTGTACTTTTACGTGTATTAATATAAATATATTAAAATAAAAATTGTCTCGTCGAATCAAACCACTTCTTCAAGTATTTATATAGTAGTTAGTTTATGCCAATAGCCAATCGTTTTAGATTGGTGAAACAGAATAATCTGATGAGAAGTTAGAACAATATCAAGACTATATAAGTTGAGGTGTTACCATATATTTAATTAAAATAAAAAGAGGCTATGTAAATTTCCAAAAAAAAATTATTAAACGTTCTCTAATCATTGAATAATTATTATGAGCCCCTTTTGTAATACAATTATCATCCAATCTTCGGTTTTTTTTTAAAAATAAATTAATGAAACCGGTATTTACATGCATAGACCATGTCTTCTCATTCATTATATGTTATCAAATAATAATTCGAATATTTATTATAAAAGTAAATAAAGAAAAACAAATGTCACACAACTGTAAAACTTTTAGAATTTTTTCTCTGACAAAAGACGACCGTTAAAACTTTTATAATATATTAAAATAATTATCTTGTTGAGATAATAAGATTTTTAGCGCGTTTTTTCTTTTCGTGCAATTTGTATCGTATATTTGCTTAAATATCTAAACGTATTTGCTCGTATATATTCGCACTGATAGCTTCCGTATACTTTTTATATATTTCATTCATCGGTTTATCCCGTTTGTAAAAAAGCCAAAATCATTTTCTTTTTATTGCTCTATTCTCATTATTAATCTTATTATACAATAAATAAATGATACCTATAATTCACAAAATGAATTTTTTTATGGTACTAAGGCTTGATTTTTATATTATCGGAAAAGTGAGTTGCATGATTTTGACGATTCTACGAAAATATTTTTTTGATGATTGCTCAGGCAACGCTTACCGAACCTTGTTAATTAAATATGTTTGTGGTTCATATAAATCATAATTAATTAAATTATATACATTTTGACGTAAAAATACATCATTAAATAATATTTTATATAAAATATATGCTAATATGCAACCATTTTAATTGGTGAAACAGAATGATCTAATGAGAAGATAGAACAATAAAACGACTAAATAAGTTAGGGTATTACCATAATTTAAATTTTAAAAAAAAGAGGATGCAAATAATTTAATAAATTTTGGTTATCATTGATTAATTGTCCAATCTTTGCTGTTTATAATTGCATAAATGAATGAACCGGTATCTTATATGCATTGATGCACAGACGTTTCTTCCCGATTATTATATAATTTTACATAAGGTGATTATTTCAAATATTCAACACACAAATAAAAACATCCCATATTATCATTATATAAAAAAAATTATGGATTTGAAATTTTAGTATGGTCTATTCTTTTCGTATCGTACAGGTTAATAAATATATACAGTATACATAAATTTTTAAAAAATGTAATTGTTCAAAATAATCGCATATATACTATCTCATATATCTTAATATTAATTATCCTATTTGTAAAAATCAAATTTAATTATGAGTCTCATTATTTCTTCTTATAATACCAATAAATGATATATTAAATGAATTTTTTCATGATACTAACGCTGATTCTTATATCATATCATTTTCATTGAGACGATCCTATATAAAAATTTTTTAATGATTGTCTGTGACACAACCAAATATCTTCACGAGGCAAGCCTTACCGAAACTTTGTTATTAAAGATATTTGTGTTTAACATGAATTAATACTACATACATAATTTAAAAAGTTCTGTTAAATAGAACGTTTTAATATTTTACAGTAATTAACTCGCTCATAAATTTGTGCGACGGAAACGTCTAAAAAGAAGGAGAGAACAATAGAACAAATAAGAGGTGATACAATAAGTTTAATTATAAAACAAAAAATGCTTATTCAAATCCCAATAAAAAAAGTTAACTACTTTCGCGCCCCTTTGCTTATACAATTACTTATCCAATCTATGGTTTTATGGTAAATCAAAATTGCATAAATGGATGAAACCTGTATATAACAATCTTACATGCATAAATCGTATCATTCATTATATGATTTTAAAAGTGATTATTTCGAATATTAAAAATTACAAACAGAATCATACAACAGATGAAAATGGTTAGATTTTTTTTTTTTTATACATATATAAAACTATGTAATTTAGCAATATTTAGAATTTTAGCGCGGTCCTTTCCTTTCGTGCAATTCGTATCGGATTTAATATATACATTCTCTTAAGTATTTAAATGTGATTGTTCGTACCCTCGCGCCACATACATCTCTCACAATAACTCGCCTACCTTATTTATCAAATTATTCCGTTTGTAAATAAAAATTCAAACTCAATCCGTGATATTATTCTAACCCCGTTATACCAATAAATAATAAAATATGAATAATCCACCAGATGGATATACTAATTCTGTCATAGCTGATTTTTATATCGTGACAATTATCCCTTTAACATTGAACATATTGAATTTATTGGGAAGTTCTTATATATTTTACCGTATGTAATTTAAATAGTTTAAATCATGTTGGATCTTTTTTTTTTGAATTTATTAATCACTTTTAACGCAATGAATAAATAAATTAATGAATAAATTTTAGGTACCTACTTACGATGGAAATTTGATTATGATAATTTTAATTTATTATCGATTAAATTTCCATTTTATATAGCGATTACGGGTAAAGACTACTAATTGTTTTAATTCATATTATATATTTGCGTACATATTTTCAACTAATTTTATTTTTATAATATTTTAGATTTTTTATTTTCAAAAATAATTATAATTGATTTTGTGAGTAAATTATTTGTGCCAATTATTATTATTATTATTATTATTATTATTATTATTAAGCTGATCATTCACTTTTCTATAGGCGTACACTGTTTCAAATGTATCGGCATTGGAAACTTTCGGTGAACCAATCGTATGGCCATCCCCATTTTGTGAAATTCTTGGATTTTTTAATGTCTCATTCACTCTATTAAATATGTTATTGGTAAGAAAATTAAATTATTTTTGCTCTTAATTTTAATTTAATTTAATTCAATCCCGTTAATAATAATTATTTTATAGGTCGGTAGCATATCTTTCGTAACTTGGTTAAGAGTGGTACAAGAATATTATTTTGATTGGGGAAAATGTGATTACAAAATTTGGTTTCCGATCGGTTTTCTATCGTTCATCATCCCTATAATTTCGGTGCGCGATTTAGGTGCTAAAAAATATTGGTAAGTTACGTAAATAATTTCGTTATAGACACGTGACATATATATTTATTTTTCATACTTAAAAGGTGCGGAATTAAAGACGACAATAATTCATTAATATCAACGTTATTATTAATCACAATTCTCCTTACGTTGTTAACTATCGTATTCTGTTATGTGCACGTGTTAAAAACATTTCATGATGTCAAAGATGATAATTCATCATCTATTGCACATTCGGAGGTCAATATGGAACGTAACATTATTGAAAAGAAAATTTTAGCCAAAGTATTGACATATATTTTAGTCTTCATTTTTCAATATATTCCTCTCATGTTAAATGATATTTTTGAATTAGTAAAGGTAAACCTAATTTTTTTTAATAATTTTTGGGAGTGAAATAAAAAGTATTAATGAAATTTCTTTAATTTTAGGTTCACTATATTTTGCTTAATGCCATTAGTCTGTCAGGTAAAAATATATATATATATTTCTTTATGATATCGGTTACAATTTTTTTCTAATATTCAAAAAAAAAGAAAAAATAATAATTTTTATTTTTATTTTATTTTTTTTTTTTTTTAGCAATTAGTATTGGAGGAATAAGTAATTTGTTCCAGTATGTACGTAATGAAAGATTTTTAATAATACCTAATAATGCTATTTTAAATGGTTCTGGATCTTTAAATAATAATATCAACCTTGAAGAGAGAGAACAAACGAAAAGTTTAAATTAAATTAGAATAATTTAAGTCAAATTTTTTTTTTTTTTTAAAAAAAAAAAAAATTAAATGTATTATGTTTTTTTTTTCTTTTTACATAAGCAAATTTTAATTATAGCGGAAGGTTAAGTTATAAATAAGTTATTTTTAATGTAAATTTTTTAAGTTTAGACTGTAATTAACAATAAACTACCTCTTATGATTTGATTATATAAACGTCTTAACACGAGGCGTTATCTTACACTTTCTTGTATCAGGATTATGAAAATTTCAAGTGCATGTTCTACTTCGATCCTTGTCTGTCTTAAAATCATCGGCAACATACATAACGACCAGATGTGAGTAAAATATTTGTGTTTACCTTAAGTCTATTAACCAACTCACTGTCGGTCATCACGAGCGGGCAAATGATTGGGAATATCAAGGTGAACGTTCAAATGATGGACGTGCTCAGCTAACAGTTGATTTGACGTCCTTAATTTCTTTAAATTGCAATTTTAAACGCATTTTAAATTTATAAGTGTATTTTTTCTTTTTTTCATAGGGCGATTAGGGCGTCAAATGTTAAAGATGTCATGCGCGTTAATTACCTATATTCTGAAAAGATTAAATAATAGATCTTTGAACGATTAAGTAAATTATTTGATTATTACATTTGTAATATATGAACCTAAAGAGTTCTCAATATAACTAAGGAGGAGTTATTCCAAAAGTTACAAAAGAACTGGAGACCGATGAAATCGATATCGACGAAGTTGATGCTGTACTTCTAAGAAGCCTGCAGCTGATCCTGGTGCGTTAAATCGATTTCTAGCAGAAATAAGGTGAGTGAGTACCTGTAGAAGTTAATCTGGCTCCTTAGATTTTAGGAGGATTTATATTTATGGTTGGTGTATTTTATTTGTTTTTGTTTGATTACAAAGTGGGAAGGTTTTGGGCTTGTGAATTCAGTCAATAGAATGAACGAGCATAAGTTATTAAAAATATTTATCATGATTTTAATGGTGGTTCGAAGAAGTAATTCCGAATTAAGTTTCTGTATATTTAAGACAGTTAGAAATATTTCGGACTTATTATTAATTATATCTTACGATAGTAGAGTTCGAAGGTTTAAAAGATGTAATTCATTTTCACAACATTTAGACGACAATATATATTTTTTAACTCGGTAGCATAGATCGTTGTTAAGAAGCCTACCGTATTACATTATTATCAAGTTGCTTTTGACTAATTTAGAGATAGATTATTAAGGTAATATTATAAATCCGATATTATAAATCTGATTATTATAATTATTTTTCGAAATAATTAGTCGGTATACGCATTTATAATGCGTTCGTATCTTTAAACGTAGTACTTACTGTATATAGTTCAAATACTTTATATAGCATAATATATAGATATATCAAGCTCACCCTTTGGTTTTCATTTTTTTTTTCTTAAAACTTTACTTAATACCGTATACTATTATGCAATGAATAACCCTATTTGTAGAATGGATCTCAAAACCTTATAATTGTCCTCAACAATTATTAGTGAAAATTATCGTCTATCAACATAAATAATGTTGCTTGATGTAATTTAAAATTATTACACATGATAAATATTCGTATAAAATGAATTTTTTTTTTAACAAATAGGAGAAGACAAGAACGAAAAGAAAAATCTTTTTGACGTATCCTAATAACGGCCATATTTCTTTCACAATCAATTATATTAGTAATAAATTTTAGCATTTTATATAATCTGGATTTTTTAAAGTATGTAATAGGTTGAAAAGTGGTAAAAAATTTTACTAAGGTTATGATACTGAAAATATCATTATTTTTCCCGAATTCAATTAATTAAATGTCAATTTAATTTCCAGAACTGGATATTCTCTTGAAACAGACAAATTTCCTGAATCCCTTATTTACCGAGCCCAATTTCCTGAAGCTGAATCCAAAATCTCAATATCCTGAATCCCAATTTATAGTTTATAAATTAAAGAATTATTGCATCATAAATTCGAATATATTTGTTGTACTTCAGGTGTTGATTTGCGTCAGCTGATAACTCATAACTGACGCGCGCCTAAATATATTTAAGGCTTGGAAATTTTAATGTTTAATTATATCTTAATGTTATGTGACAAATGACGCACGTCAGCTATCAACTGACGCAAACCGACACCTGAGGCACAACATATTCATTTGGTTATTAAATTTTAAAAAGTGCAAATTATGAATAACTTTTATTGAAATAGGGCAGGAACTGGGTTTAAACTTTCAAATAAACGAAACATTTATTAATTTCGCATTATTACATATAGGAAAAATTACTAACCAAACATTTTTCAAGTATTCTAATAACTTATTCTAAATCATAACTTTTTTTCCATATTGATACTTATCTATAGTTTTAATTTTCCAATATAAAGGCAAAAAAAATCGTGGTCATCATGTGATTTCAAAATGCGCAGAAAATTCAGTTCAAAAAATTGATATCACACTCATGACTAACCGAAATTACGTTTTATGACCAAAATTATAAATTATATCGAAATAAAAAGAAGAAAGTTTATTTTAACAATTTTATAACTATTTAAACTATTTACATAATTAGGCATTTATATGAATATTAAAAGATCATTTAGTGGCCATTTTGATTATTTGATTAATATTTTAAAAAATCTCGTGATTTTTAACCAATCAAACTATTGAACAAACATTATATATCCAAGTGTGGTTAGAGAAGTATTATCGTTATGTAAAAATTAATTTTCTTCGTATGTATTAAAAATTGTTTAATAAAAATTGAACCATTTAAATTACACACCATAATATTTGATGATTAATTTAATTAAAATAATATAAAATTTGTTTTCTTATATACTAATGAAAAGTTTCAATTTTTCTTGTAGAAGTTAATATTCTATACCGTATTTTAAGATAGATGGGGCATACAGATAAAAAGATATTACAAGGAATAAAGCGGTTTGTCCTAATAGAAGGATTTTTATATTATGATAATATTTAAAGTGAAAGAGCGAAGAAGGGAAACGTATTCACTCACCCACCTAAATACAAAAGAGAAAAAGAATAAAAGAAAAGGAGGCGTGCCCACACACCCACCAAGGAAAAGAGCTATAAGAGAAAGGAAAACATAACTCACCTAAATAAGCAAAGGGAAAGGAGAAATAATATAAAAACTTAAAAATAACGAAAATAAAAAAAAAGTAACGAAAATAAATGAAAGGAAATTAAAAAATAACGAAATATGTAAAATTGAAAAAATAGGTATTTTTATACAATGATATACGAATCAAGCGTCATAAAAAAATAAACAATGCGTTTCAAGAAAAAAATTATTCATTGAATGGAAAGAATTCTTTTCCAATAAATAAAATATCAAAATAAACATAAAATTGATTTGCATCTTTATTTATTTAGAGTGATAAAATAAATGTATTGATTGTATGTTTGTTTAAAAATAAAATAGCACTATTGAACTGAAGGCTGAAGCAGGTATCGCAAATCAAATAATTTTTACAAGTCTGTAACTCTTCTTTGTCATTCATACCTTGTCAGTTTTAGCATTAATATTAGAACCAACAAGTAACTACTTAAGTTATATAATATTATATGAGCTATTCGGGTTTCTTCAAATACTTGTGAAGAGGTTTTCTCTTCTCGCAGCATTATGAGATAGTCCTGAAGAAAATAATATTTTTCGAGGATTGTTTTCATTGTTATCGTGTTTAATGGTGTTTTGTGTTTCACGTGCTTCGTTTAGTGTGGTGTTTCTTTCTTTCTCCAAGGTCATCCAGAATTCGTGGACTTCAATGAAATTTGTTCGATGGTCCTTTTCAAAAAAAGAGGTAACGTTAGATCAAAGCAAAGAACAAAATATGGAAGAAACTTTTTGTGAAATGCTAAAAATGGTTTTAAAAGGCACTGCAGGCTAAACCTGTCAGATCCTTCAGAATTACTTTACTAGCAATATTGACAATTAGGGATTGGAATCGATTCTAAACTAAATAGTAAAATCGATTCTCAAGAATCAATTCTAAACAATTGTTTACATATAAACCCATTCGGCTTTAAAGCAATTTCCAATGCTGTCTAAGTGCTGATAATTCTGCTAAAATTAGAAACCGATTTGATGTCAGGTTGTCCGTTGACTATCTATAAAGAAAATCCTGCAAAAATTCAATTTTCGATTCCAATCCTTATTGACATGCTACACTATTGAAGCGTTTTTGTTAGACACTACAAACTCTTTGACTATTGTAAAGAAGGAACATACTAGCCAATTCCTCCTCCAGAATCAACAGACCTTACAATAGGTGCAACTCAAAAAACTTTTGTATTGTAACTGAAGAACTCCAGCTGAAACCATAAAATTTGCTCATGTACATTAAATATAAAATTTTACATGCCTTAATGCCCTTTAATAATCATCTTACGTTTATTTGCTCCTCCTCTTCATCATTTTTATTTAAAAGAGAAGTTGTTTTCATTAATAAAACGCAGAAACTTTCAAATGAAAAGTCTCTTTGTAATTTTCTTTATTGTTAAATTTATCATTGCTGTTAGAACGAACCTATCTGCTAAATCGGCAGTCAGAATTACTACATTCAGTTGACATTAACGGAAGCTGAATTTTTGTATGTGTGTATAAGGAGTGCTTTTACTACTAAAAAAGTTGTCTTTTAGCAGAATGAAAACAGATGGGTTATAGGAGATGCAAATATCCCAGGTTACGCTGGTTACGCTGGAAAAAAGCTATTTAAATCATAAATGACATTATTATTAACATGTAATTTAATTCCACAAAATTTTCTTATCAAATTCGTAATATCAGCCTAAGTTCCGATAAAATCGAAAATTTCAAGTTAACTTTTAGTGTATATAATGTAACACAAACTTCTTGAACCCCTTTACGAGTATATTTAAAAAAGCTTGATATCCGAGTTAAAACACTTCTGGAAATCAGCACTACTAAAATAAACAAAAATTTAGCATTTTCAAACATAGCAAGCTTTATATTATGAATATAGATTGTTTTTCAAAAAATAATAAAACTTAATATTTTGGTGGATGGTTTTATAAAGAATATAAGCACCTATAGTGTAAATATTATCTTTTAAGGAACATTATGTTTACATCAAATTTATAATTTAACTGAAAGATCTTTTAATTAAGTGAAATATTGTATAAAGTCTTTTTTGTTTAAGATATAGTAAATTTATAAATTCTTTTCAAATAAAAAAGAAAGAAATTAAAAAACTCAATCCGAATCTAATTTCTCTTTATGTTATAAACAAAATTTCTAAATTTCCTTAGTTTATTTTATACTCTAAAAAAAATCTTTCATTATTGATTAAATCCAATGTATAATTGCCTATCCGTCTAGAGATTTAGTATAGATTCCTGATTGTCACTCCGATCGTTGTGGACCGAAATTATGATAAATTTTAAAAAGGTAATAGTTTTGCACCAGGAATTATCTATAAAAGGAAAGGATTTTCATGATTAATTGACTTTCACAACCTTTTAACTTTTTAGGAAGCTTTACGCCAATGTATTACTGTTACTGTAATACTTAAAGTGCCGCCATTTATTGACTCTAATTTTTAGTTGTGCAACGAAATAGTATAAATTTTTTTTTTACTTTTTTTTCATAGGAAAAGATAATCCCATGGAAAGTAAAATATTTACATTTCACATCCATTTACCGGAAGGAATAGAAAAAGTCGGGCAACCCATAGTTCTTGGTAATAGAAAGAACTAGGTTATTGGGAAAACCCTATCGTAAAACTTCGTCAACCATTCCTCGAAAGTCCAACTTATTGGCAATCTGAATCGATAACCATTTCCTTGTCAAATTTATTAGAAAAAGATGATACTATGTATAGATTTGCTATTCATGTACCAAAGAAAAGTGAAAAATTCATATTTGAAGGAAATGACGAGAAAGATAATCGTATATTGGATATTGGAAGAAATAATCAATTTGCCATATGGAAAAATAACGTTATATATCTCAATGACATTCAAGATTATGCATTTGTAGATTATATTTTTAATTCTATTGGATCTTACAACCTTAAAGACAAAGTTACTGAATATCAATATTTATTATCTCTTCATGATGAGCTTACAGTTAACGTATCAAATATCGAATTCATCAACAACCATATTGATGATAAATTGAGAGAAAAACGTCTTTTTTATCCCTTCTTCTAGGGTATCATATTTCAAGACAAGATTCGAATTATGAATTACCAAAATTCTTTCTATCTGAATTATTGCTTGATGCACTTGACAACTTATAATCAAGAAAATTTTTCAGATGTAAAGGTTCAAATGCATATTGCTTTTACAACTTTAATTCAACATAACGCCTTTCAATATCAATTTAATTGGCTTAAGAAATTTGCAATAGCGGCGACGTTGATCCTGGATATACCTTTGTCAATCGTTTAAAAGCACTAAAGTATCACGACGATGATTTATTGGCGACATTTATAAAGGAGGCGGAAATGATCAGTCCTTATATTAAGAATATTGAATTCGATATTTATATTAATCTTGCGAAGGTAAACTTAAGATATTAACTATTTATTATTACTATTATTTGTTGTAATCAAGGGTTCGTCTTTTCATTCGTAATTTTTCTTTTTGATAGTGGTTAATCCAATTATGTCATAATAATGACTCACTTTTCAAATTATGGAACGATATTCTTTTCCATAATAGCGCAATTGATGAGAGCATTCTCAAATCCTTAATTGATCAAATTCAAAAGAATATTTCTTATGATAATGCTGTTAATTTAGAAAATCATTTTAAAAGGGTTCCAATAAATCTTCAGGGTAATGTTACTGAAGTTTTTCGAAATCATTCTTTATTTTTACTTAAAAGTCCGCGGATCCGAACATTACTGCCATAAGAGTGCTTATTCAAAATGATAATCTAAATTGGAATAGAGAAGATATCATACAATTATTAGAACTTGTGTCTCAATCTTGTAATTTAGAACTATTAACTTTATTTCCTGAAATTTTGGACAACTGGTTTCGTAGGGATTTTTCAGATACAAAAGAAAAAAAGATGCCAAACATTTCTAAAAATTGGTTCACATTTCTTTTAAACAAATTAGATAGTAATAATACCAATAAAAGTATATTTATATTTTCCGTATTTCAACATTTAGAACGTATGCATCCTTTGCTTGGTCACCGGAAAAATATTTGGGAGAACTTAACAATAATTACTATAGATAGGGTAAAGGGATATTCCGAATCTCAGATAATTGGTGCAATAAAATTTATAGCCCAGATAAAAGAACAAAAAGTAAAAGAATTATTTTTGGAGCTTGTTAAGGAAATATTGAATAAAGTTATTCAAGAAATTGATCCGTTGATTAATAGAATATTCTTGATTTGCAATTGTGAAGGAAAAATGTTAAAGATTCCAAATGCGTAAGTATTTAGCTCATTTTACTATCCTTATTTATGATTATATTTTTTTATTAACGTGAAACAAAATATTTAGGATGTGTGAAGATATTTTGTGCTATATCATGACTAGACTACAACATTATTTATCCGACCAGCATATAAATATCATGAATTCTAGAAAGTTATGGGTTATTATATTAAATGCAACCAGGAACGTTGGAAAACTACGTGCAAACGCTTATATTCAACGTATTAAAACATCTATCACTGAACTTAACAGATTACTTTTAGAAAAAAGGGTAAATATGAGATTATTACAATTACTACTGGAATACTCTGACGAGCAAATATTTCAATATTTTGAAGAAACTATAGGTAAAAACAAATCTATGGATGACGTGATAATCTCTCAAGAAGAAATTGCGGAACTTAGAAAATATTTTCAACTTGAAATCGAGATGTTCATCAAATTTCTTGACAAATTTTATTCAAGTGTTCAAGTAATAGATAGAAATGATTTTATTCGAAATATGCAAAATTCAGAATTAAAACAATTAATGGTATCAAATCATTGGAAGAATATGTTTGACAGTGTAAGACGTTGTTACAAATATTATCAATCTCAAATTTTTCAAAATGTCTTTGAGAATTGTATCAGGGATGATTCTGCCGCGACAAAAGTTGAATACATAATTCAAAAACTAGCACCAACTTCTATTGAAAAATATAATATGATATACAAACAATTTGAAGAATGGGAGAAACTTAAATGCTCAGATGTTTCATTACTGTGGAAAAATGCAAAGAATGTTGATACAGAACTCGATTTAATAGATGCTTATAAAAATAAAAATCAGAAATTTGTACAAGCCCTTGATAATTTATTAGGAATTCCTCAGTGGATTGAACAATTGATAAATTTGGAAAATGTAGTAAAAAATTTTGGAGTATCGCATAATGAAGATGATTGGCTATCATTATCAATTCGTATTTTGAAAGATGATACTATGGAACTTGGGCAAATAAATAATTTTTTTGATTACCTTGATAGAAATCTATCTTGTGTTAATCAAGATTGCTGGAAATTGATTAAAGAGTTATCAAATTCTTCCGAATTTGTAGGTTTCTTAAAGAAAATTTTTGAATGTGATATCAGAAATTTGATTAATTGTGAATATTATTCAGATGAGAGATTGATTCAAGAAGTTACAATTTCATCACTTATTCAAATTAAGCAATATTTGTTTCCTCTTATGAATAAAAACATGGAAACTATTAATGATTTCTTGGCAGAAATACTAAAGTTATAAAGAAGAATGATACTTTAGAAGAAAAGATTGCATTATGTAAAAGTAGCAATATGGCATTACAAAATATATACAATAACATTCAAAATCCTGGAAATGTTACTAAGGAAATAATTGAAAATGCTGTACTTAATGGAACTTTTACATTTGTATATGATCAACCAGATGACAAGTGTTTATTTGCTTTACAGTGTCCTTCTAAATTAAATAAGAAGTACAATTTAAATGAGATTTTGAATTTGCGTGAACGAGCTCTTTTTATTACAAACAAAAAAAATATAACCATGATGAATGATAATGATGCTGAAACGTCCAAATATGCAATGAAACAGTTTATTAATCAAGTTGATATTGCACGAGAAATAGTTAGCATTGTTTCTATGTTAATGCAAACGGGACATTTTGGCTATAGAAAGTTTGAAAAGAAATTACAGGGAACAGACAATATGAATGATTATCTTAAATTTTTAAAGGCGGAACTTAAGAAATGGTAAATGTTTTATATAAATTGAATCTTTTTTTTATTTTTATCATAAATAAATTAATAAGTTTAATTAAAAAATTATAGGCAATTAATGATAGATCATGCGCATAAAAAATGTTACTATTTAACATTCTTATCAGCTCGTCATGTTTTGGCGTTATATGATTATTTTGTATCAGAAGTTTCGGATAGAGAAATTGAAGAAGAATGTAAAGCATTAATTAGATTTGTAAATAGCAAAGCCCAATTATCACCATCTCATAGAGATGTACAAAGAATTTTACGTGAATTTAAAGATTATTTCGAAATCCTTTGTGAAATCGGAAATGAATTAGAAAGAATTTTCAGAAATATTCCAAAACAATCACGTAAATTTGATGCTGTTGAACAGCGTGTAATGCAAGATGTCGTTACAAAAAATAAATTATTTATTGCTACTTGTAATGATAAATCACAAGTTCCAAACATTATTATGTCATTATATGCTAATCACGGATATTACCCCGAATCATGGCAGCTTTTGATATGTACTTCTTTAACTACTATAGAAGAACTTACAATTTTCATAAAAAGAAGTTCCTTCGCATCAAATAATGGATATGGAGATCAATTATTTTGTATTGCAAATGTAGAAGTGTTAAATTTCAATTCACAACGTAATTTAGTTAATCAAATTAGATCAATGCAAAGTCAAAAGAAGGAGTATCGTTTGGCGCTAATTTATTACAAAAATGAAACAGAAATATGTCATTATATTTTAGATCAATTTTCTTCAAATATGCATGCAACTAATGGTTTAAATGACAAAATAATGAATCAAATTTATAAAGAACTGTGTCAAGAATGTTATACGTGTTTCATCTGACTTATCTGGGCAAGGTAAAACTAAATGGATCAAGGAGGTTAGTTCTATTAAAAAGAAAATTCCACGTGATTTTTTGATAAGTGATAGCATGGAATTCAGGTTGCTTGTACAGAAATTCAAAAATTTTAAACTTAAACCCGTAGAAAGTTTACATATCAACATAGTGTCGGTGGACTATCCTGAGGATGTTAACATGTTCTTATTTGAGTTATTAATTTTGGGCATGGTTTTTACCGGTGTTGACATAGCTTGCTTACCTTTATCAGATACACCTATACATATATTTATCGAAATAGCCTCAACTACAAAACAGGATTTAATTAATTCTCTTCCTATGACAAGATATTTATCGTTCAATTATTTAACCTGGAATATCAAAAATTTGGTAGTTTCACAAGAAATTTATAGTCCAATTCAAATTACTTGTAATTATTTAGATTTATTAGATCGTAACGAAATTGATTCAAAAGAAATCTATTTTCAACCAGATAAAGAAATAAAACCAGCGGAACGATGTCAATATCTTATTGCAAAATATCTTTTTAATAACAATACTGAAGATATTTCTTCATTTCGATTTGTTGAAATATTTGTCAATGTCCTTGCGGATCAATTAGTACGATTATCATCAAGTAAACTCCTTACCATTAATAATCTGGAATTAAGTGTTAAAGCAACTAATATTAATACTACAATATTAAGGACTTTAATAAATGTCTCAAAAGATTTTGCAACCAGTTCTTTTAAGATAAAAGAATCACAACTAGAATCTGAGACTTCTGATGCAAATGGCGAAAATGATCATCTTAGTACAATTATTCAATGGGACGATTCAAATCATCCTATTTTATTTTTCAATTTCAATACTTCAGATATAATATCAATTCTATATCGTGACAGAACAAAGGTTCATGATGACATTAAAAATTTACTAAAAAGTCAAGTAATTGGAAACCAAACCAATTGGGAATTAGATGATTATAATTTAATGTCTCAAAATGCCCTTTTTACAAAGTTAGAATCTTTGACACGAAATTCAGCAGAAAAATTAAACCTTCCTGAATATGCTTTATCTTGTGATAATTTAATAAAAATGACCTTAATTCTTTTAAGAGAGCGTGCAAACATTCCAGTAATAGTTTGTGGTGAAGCAGGATGCGGAAAAGTACTTATTTTTATTATTCCGATGTTATTGCTTATTTTAAGATGCGATTTTTTAACTACTTGTTATTTTTTTTGTTCAATTTATTTCAATTTTGTTTATTTCTTTCTTAGACAAGTTTAATTTTATATTTGGCTATGGTAGTCGAAGTTCCATTTCAAATTCTTAATCTTCACGCTGGAATTGATGAACGGGCTATTACAATCTTTATGGATAATGCCTTTAAAAAAGCAGAAAAGAGTAAAATTTGGGTATTATTTGACGAAATTAACACGTGTAATTATATAGGTTTACTTGCAGATTTAATATCTAGCAGAGTTTATAAAGGAAATCTTATACATCAAAATATTCGGTTATTTGCTACCTGTAATCCATACCGTTTTCGTAAAAGAATTCAAAGTGAATCTGGTTTGGCAACTAAAATCAAAAAATTTGAAGAACAAAGTAATCTGATATATCAAGTAAAACCACTTCCCAGTCAAATTTTAGATTATGTATGGGACTATGGTGCTTTAGGACCAGATGATGAATTGAAATATATTAAAATAATGGTTGAAAAAGAAAAAGTGTTAGAACATCCCGCATTTGTTGAACTCTTATTTGCTTCTCAAAAATTTATTCGAAAAGTTGAAGAACCATACAGTGTTAGCTTACGTGATGTTAAACGAGCTATAACAATGGCGAAGTTCTTTCATAATTCTCTTAAACATCGTCCGACTTACAAGAAGGGACATAATTATCCACCACCTGGAAATCCAACTATATTGACCAGATCTTACGTTTTAGCACTTAGTCTTTGTTACCATTCTCGATTATATGACGAAAATTCACGTAAACAATATTGTAACGAAATGGTACAAATATTTCAAAAACACAAAGCTTATGTGAGTGTAAACATGTTTACTATAATTATACGCGAGGAACAGGAGGATTACATTAATAGAATGCAATGTCCACCTAATACAGCCTACAATGAAGCTTTATTAGAGAATGTCTTGATTATGATTGTATGCATTTTGACACACATCCCCTTATTCCTTATAGGGGCTCCAGGTTCTTCAAAATCTTTGGCAATTCGTCTTATATGCTCGAATTTACGTGGATCTGATTCAAATGACAGATATTTTAGAAAGTTACCCCAGATTTATTTAATGCCACATCTAGGATCGTCATCTTCAACTTCTGACTGTATAATAAAAGATTTTGATAAGGCAAATAAATATCAAGAAACGACTTCCAAGCAATCTCCTGTTATTAGTGTTGTTTTACTTGATGATGGTGATTATCATTTTCCTTATGATCTTAATTGCATTATTGTTTTTTTTAGTTGAAGTCGACCGAATTTATTCGTTGTGATTTTATTAGTAGGTTTGGCCGAAACAAGTCCTTTCAATCCATTAAAAGTGCTTCATTCTCTGCTTGAGCCAAGTTATCCGGCCTCGGGACCAACTGTTTCGGTGATAGGAACGTCTAATTGGCGTTTAGATAATAGTAAAAGTAGCCGCGCATTACTTGTTCAGAGGTATTATATCATCATATTATATATATATATAAATTTTGCTAGATTTTCTATTATACCGTAAATGTATATACCTCTTTTTTATAGGCCGCAATTTAGTTTAGATGATTTGGTTGATACTGCTGAACGCTTATTGAAAACAGGAGTTATTGGTTATGGACAAAGAGGCGCTTTAGAACCTTTAGCTAAAGCATATATGGATTATGAAAAAAACGGTCAAGCTTTACCTAACTTTCATGGTCTTCGTGACTATTACGCATTGGTCAAACAGATTTCATTAGATGAAATGACCCCAGAGAATATTCAAATGGCATTGGCTCGCAGTTTTGGGGGAATAGACAATTATGAATTGTATATAAAATATTTTGGAAATGTACTCAAGACATTTAATGATCATAAACCATGGTTCTATAAACCAATTCCTGTTGAAACATTGATCGATTCAAATTTAGATGATCCTGATGCACGTCATTTAATGATTATCAGTAAAAATAACTCGATCGTAAATTTATTAACTTATGCGTTAAGACGAAGAGATTTGGATCCCGTTATAATTTTAGGATCACAGTTTCCTGATGACCATGATGATTATTCTTACAGTGTTTTAAGTAGAATCATGGTAAAAAAAAATCAACCGAGAGAAATTTATTTATTCAATCTATTTACTTTGCTGAAACCTCAGATTTAGCAACTTTAACACTTCTGGCATGTGACTATCATGTGACTATAGGGTCGATTGCTAGTGGCTTTTTTTTCATTTTGACTGTCCAGTTTCTACCTCACTACTTTACGTTGTCCACATAGAGGTAATATGAAACTTTATTTGTTTTTTAATTTTGAAAAGTACGTTTTTAATTTTGAAGAATACACTTATTTTTTTTATGGAATTATAGATTCTATCTTTTCACTTCATATCTTCTATATAGCGAATGACAATGTCCCAATTTCATAAGATATATCGATATAGTTTTTAGTTGAGGCTTCATAAACTCCATAGCCACGCTCAATTAAGGCAATGTATTACTGGACCTACACTAAAGATAACTTTAGCAAGGCTTTCTTTGTGAATTAAAAGAAATTTCATACACCTTGCCAGCTGGTGAGAAAGCTTATGAAGTAACCCACATTTTTGTTCATAATCACATGATATCAATGAAACTAATGTATTTATGACAGTTCACACCTCCGACTCATACAGACGATCCCAGACAGCCAATTATAATAAGAGAT
>QZLH01000010.1:9512-67128 GCA_003833135.1 Oehlia diaphana
AAAACCAAAAAAAAAAAAAAAAAAAAAAATTTTAGGCAATTGAATGTTATTCATCGAGCTTCTCGTCCATCTCGACCTGATAAGGCTCGTAGATTAGGTTATAAGGTGGGTTAAAAAAAAAATTTAATTATTATATTTATTATCAAATTCTTTACAATATATTGATTATATATTCTATATATATAGGCAAAACAAGGATACGTTGTTTACAGAATTCGTGTTCGTCGTGGTGGTCGTAAGAGACCAGTACCAAAAGGTGCTACTTATGGTAAACCAGTCAATCAGGGTGTGAATCAACTTAAATATCAACGTTCTCTTAAAGCGACAGCTGAAGAACGTATTGGTCGTAGATGTAGCAATTTACGTGTTTTGAATTCATATTGGATTAATCAAGTAATTTAATATCAAGTTAATACTTTATTTAAATTTAATGAACATATTCTAATTACAATACTTGTATATATATTTAGGATTCTACTTATAAATATTATGAAGTTATTCTTGTTGATCCTCAACATAAAGCTATTCGTCGTGATCCTAGAATTAATTGGATTGCTTCTGCTAAGCATAAACACCGTGAAGCTCGTGGTCTTACTAGTATTGGCAAGAAAAATCGTGGTATTGGAAAAGGTCATCGTTTCAACAAGACAAAAGGTGGTGGTCGTTATGCCAGTTGGCTCAGGCGAAACACACTTTCTCTTCGTCGTTATCGTTAAACGATTATTTTATAATATGTTTTTAATTATTCTTTAAACTTTAATAAAAAAAAACTTTTTTTATATCTTATTGATTTACGTTCTTTGAATTTCGATTAACTCCAAATGTTATTATTTTTATTTGTTAAATTTATATATTTAATATTAAATAAAAATAAAAATAAGTGAAGATTAATATAAATAATAAAGTGATAAAGTGTACAATGAATAATAGCATTACAAGGGTCTATCTATAGTTAAATTTATTGTACACGTCATAATAACGAAATCTATTTACTTAACATAATATTGTATATATTATCTCATTTGTTCTATATTTATTTGGGAATTCTATCACGTAAATATTCCATTACAGCAGATGTGCCTTGTTGAACAATGGTATATCTTGGCACTCTAAAAGAATTCCCTTCTACCAATAAAGTTTTAATACTTCTAACATTCCCTAACGTTGGAGGTAAATGTCCAATATTGTTATTTGATAGATCAACAACTTCCATATTTTCAAAAGTTGAAGGAGTAATTGAAGTTAAACTATTAGAGGTAGCGAGAAATGTTAGAAGTTTGGGAAAAGGTAATTTTGTTGGTAATTCAGCAATACGGTTGTTATTAACATTAAGAACTTGTAAATTTGGAAATGCTGTATGATCGGATTCGCCAGGTAAAGAAGTAAGTTGATTCGCCGATAAATCCAATGTATTAATATTTGAAAAAACTATGGAAGGATCATCGAACGATGGGAAAGAAGTAAATTTGTTATGATCCAATTGAAGAGTTGTAATTGTATTTTGATATATTTTAAATCCAACCGGAATTGCTTGGAATGTATTAAATGACAATGAAACTGTTGTGGGTTCAAATGTAAGTTCAACCAAATCCTCTTGTGATATATCAGATAAACTTTTCTTTGAAAGATCTAAAGATTTAGATGCTACTCCTTGTTGACTAATATTTCCCAAAGCTCCTGAAGTTTTTCCTAGTCGTCCAGGATGTTGACCTGATTCAGGAATTGTAGGACCTTCCATATTATTAAGGTCTAAATAAACAAATAAATTCAGTTAAAAACATATACATACAAATATAATTTTTTTTTTCAATATTACAAACTTACCAACTGTAGTAACTTTATCCTTTAATGATTTCAATAATGCAGCCGTAGACTTGAGTCCTTTGGGGACATTTTTAAGAGGATTCCCTTCCCATACCAAAACATCTAAAGATAATAAACCCAATTCAGCGGGTAAAAGTTTTAGTGAATTATTACCTAAATCCAATCTTTTAAGATGTTTTAATGCAACCAATCCTTCAGGAATTTCTGTAAATTTGTTATCTCCCATATCTAAAATTTCAAGATTTGGTGTTGTATGTAATAAAGGACCAAAAGATTCAATTCTGTTTAGTGAAACAAGTAATTCTTTAAGTTTTGGAAATTTGACTGATGGATGAAAAATTGTTGAATCTTGTGATTCATCTAAAGCTCTTAATTTGTTTTGACGAACATTCAATCTATTTTCATAATTAAAATTAATTAAATAAATAAGATAAATAAAATTTTCGAAGAAAAATGGAAAAAAATATGAGTATCACCTTGTCAAAGATGATAGATTAACAGTTTGACCATCCAAATCTTTAAAAACTATTTCAAGTTGATTTTCGCCAATTTCTAATTCTTCTAAATATGTCATTCCATTTAAAGCTGCACCAGGAATTTCTTTTAATTTATTTTTTGAAAGATTAAGTTTTCTTAAATTTTTTAAATTTGAAATTTCCAATGGTAAACCAGTAATTCCATTTTGTGAAATATCTAGAGTTTTCAATTTAGATAAGTTACCAAAAGTTGGGTCTAATACACCTGAAAGATTGTTTGATGATATCTGTAATTCCACTAAGGATTTAAGAGATGTTAAGCAATTTGGAAGTTTGCTAAATTTATTATGTGATAAATTAAGTATTCCTAATTTTTGTAATTGACCAAATTCTTCAGGAAGATCTGATAAATTATTATTATGAAGCTAGATAAAATTTGAAAATGAACGATTAATATTATGAAATAAATTCATAATATTAATAATATTTATAAATACTTTATCATAACTTACATCTATTAAAGTCAATGCACCAAACTCAATTATCCTTTTATCAATCTTTTCGAGGACATTATCAGCGGCAACTAAACGAACCAGATCTACTTGCTCGTACCAAACTTCCGAGGAACTCCCAGTGAAATCAACGGTAATACTTTTTGGATCAATTTCATACATTCTCCATACTTCTTCTGGGATCTCTTTTAATGAACGATGAGATATATTGAGACGTCCTAAATTTGACGAGATAAATACAGTTAAAAAAATTGAAACTTTAAAACATTAAAAAAAAATATTTAACATACCAGAAGACTTGGCTTGTTTAACAATAACATTTAGGCTTTTCGATCCTCCATCGTTTTGCTCTTCCTGTTGAACGGCTTTATTATTTGCTTTCTTTAATCTTGCTTGAGCAATAGCATCTCTAACAGATGATTTCGCAGATCTTGGTGTTGTAGATGAAGGTGATGGTGATCTTGAAGTTCGTGATGGTTTTTTTGGTGATAAAGTATTGGATGATGATGATGATCCAGCTAATTGTGACGATCCTTTAGGTTTAGGTTTGATAAGAGTATTGTCATTTTTTGGTGGCCCACGAGATCCAGTTGGTGTTTTTCGCATTGTTAAGTTGTTTCTGTTTGAATTTTGACGTTTAAAATGTTATGTATTTATAAAAGCCGAATAAATTTTTAATAGGTTAACAAGTCTTATAATGCTAAAGGTTTTACGCGAACAATAGTTCCTATTTATAATTGTCAAAATCTTAAAGATTCGACAGATCTGTCAATATGTATTCTTTTGTGGTCAGGACACGTTTATATGATTAAAAGTTTTTTGCTAAGGTCTACTATTATTTTGAATTCAAAATATTTCAGCACTACCAAATTTCAAGAACCTGTAATAAGTAAAAATAAATATAAATCTATTATCCAAGTTCCAAGATAAACCACCAAGAAAAGAAGTTGCTTTTGAAATCTCTTTTTTTTTGTGGAATTTATCGATATTATATAAGTAATACGAATAATTTTTAAGGAAAATAAACAAAAAAATTAATTGACCAAACAGTTGACCAATCGATCGTTTAAAAAAATTTTTTATGCTTATTTTTTTTCACTGGCATTTTTGTAACACAGAGAACCAATTAAAATAGGATTTTTTTTTTTAATAATCCATTCTCACATTTTTATTACATTTTTCAAGCAATACAGTATATGCTTAATTAATTAGGTTTGGGTTCACGAATAATTAACCCAAAATAATGAAAATTTCATGTCTGATATGAAATTTGTTAAGTATTCCTCAGAATGCTTAATATATATATTCGTTTTATCGATATAATTATCTTTTATCATTTTAAACATTTTAAAATTTAACTTATTTAAATTTTGATAGTAAATTTATTTATTTAATTAAACATCCTCTTTGGTTTGATCCTTAAACGACAAAAAATGATACAATCCTAATTAATAATAGAATAATAAATAAATAATATATAAACAAGTCGTTCATACCTTTTTCATTGTTGTATAAATTATCAAAAACATATTTTGTAGCTGGTGATCCAAATGTAATTTTTAAGTTTTTGGCAACTGTTAATATATTTTTGCTTTCTAGTTCATCAACAAAATATTCATTCCTGAATTCAGATCGACTAAATGTTTGATGAGCGTGATTTCGCAGGAACTCGAGAAGCCTCTTATCATAATGTTTATCCAATTTCTTTAAGATCGAATTAGTTTTCATATTAAGATAATCTATTTGAAAGAAAATAATAATTTCAATATTTAGTGTATATATTTAATAATAATGTCAATAAATACCATTTAAAGAATTTTTATCTTCATCATTTCTTTCAAAGTGGTTGATTGCTTGTGATAGATCAATAATTCTACCACCGACAACTTCATATATTTTCTCAGCAGTATCGGCATCAATTTTATGTTTACGTAAATAGGATAATGCTACGTCTTTATCCAAGTCTCCGAGGTAGATAATTTCCATATGAGATTCCGTATCATCATCTGTGAATATAATACAAATAATTAAAAAAAAAATTTCATTATTTAAAAAAGTCAAATTAAAGAAAAAAATTACCCAATAAATATTCTAGTGTTTTTTGGTCATTCGTAACAAACATTACATCATAATTGTCATTTTCCGTAGCAGCTTTCGCAATAGTTTGTAACATATTTCGATGAAATAACTATGTGATACATTATCAATAATAAGAAGTGGGGTGTAATTTTCATTTCTTCTCTTCTTCTCTGCGGTTTTTTCAAATTTATGAAATACTTTTTTCCAGTCAAAATAAGGATGAGTATAAGGAAAGCAAGTAATCCATAAATAATCTAAGTAATTTATTTTCTTCATTTCTCGAGAGAGGTTTTTGGTAAAACTATATTCATCGGATGATTCAATGTGCAACACTCCTTTTTTAGCATATTTTGTTGCTGCCAAAGTAGTCAATACAGTTTTACCAACACCTCGAGGTCCAAATAATAAATAATACCTTTTAGCCGGCTTATCACGATCACCAATCAATTTTACTATGTTTCGTTGATCTTCTTGATCAAAAATTTCTTTCGTTTCTTTCCTTACTTCCATTATTCCCGTTTCTTCCTCTACAAAACCTTCTCTTATCTTATTTTGTAAATGTGAAAATAAATTTCCACTCCACAGTAAATAACTAATCAACAAAAATCTTCTTGTCCACTTTTCGTGTATATCATTGTATGTATCAGTGTGCATTAACCTGAATTTAGGAATTTTCTCATTACCTTTAACCAAACTTGAGGTATTTCTTTGAGAATTTAGCGTATAAAATCTTCCTAATAACGCGTGATTGTCACGCTTTAAATATAATTGTGCTTTATTACGAAGAATGCGATTTAACATATTTTTTGTGTAGAAAGAAAAGTTTTATAATATATATATATATATATATATTTGTGATTTTTGAAGTATATATCTAGCATTGATACGAGTCACGGTGCAACGATAATGAGTATGATATGACCTCTATTGTATGTTATATATGGTCATTATCATATATAATTTAGTATAAAAATAGAGCCATACTTGCCAATTTTTACACAGTACCATACATATAACAGTCATACCATATCATACTCGTTTGAATCCATTGAAATTTTCTGACATCACTGTCTTGAACTACTATCTCATTTAGTATCCAGAAAAACCATCTACAGTCACCTCCATATCGAAATTTATAAGTTTGATATAACGAATTTTATATATAGATAAAATCTTAAAAAATCGCTTTATCATGAAATTCATTATATAGCATAGTCGTTAAATCAAGTTCTGACTGTAATAAAATAACACTTAACATCTAACATCATAAGATATGTTTAATTATTAAACTGGATAAACTTACCAGCTTATACCTAAAAATTTAAGTAAATAATAAAGTTATTTTGCGTCCATTATTTACAAAAAAAAAATAATAATAATGTATGATATTTCATTAGAAATTAGCGGCCTATGAGATGATAGGTTAGGGTATTTTGACCTGGGCTGTAATAAAACGCGTTACATACGTTACATACAAATTTGGGATGAATATTCATTAACCAAAAATGGAATATTGTAATTTTGAAACTAAAATAAAAATGTCATTATTTCGCTTCCAAATTCTGCATGTCCAATACCAGTAGACTGGATCTTATTTGCCTATTGTTATATTCAATTATATTATTCTTAGAAAACCTACCTATTAGGTGTATCTTTACCTTTCTTATTTGCTGTGTGAAGAAAATAAGAATAAAAATAAAATTAATAACGAAGACTTATTGTATCATTATTCTTCGAAAAGTTGGCTTAAACTTATAAAGCATTTTACCTTTACTAACAAAATATCACATGTGCTGTGATTGGCCTCCAGAACATATTTTAAATTATCAAAATGAATGCAATTTGCTATTTGTAAATGAAGAATGTGATGTGACGTCGTTATCCACACAAAAATACCGTGAAAAAATGCATAATTTGGACATACAATCGTTATCTTGGTTGATTGTCGCATACTATGCAACTAGGGAACCAGCATAATAATGATTATTCATGTCCGGTCCCGTCAAATTGATAATATATTAATTCAAGCCCAATAATAGTTTAATAGCAGCACTACATCATCAAATAATAATAAGCATATTTTTATTTAATGCTAAATGCTTTCTGTTTATGTTAACTTTTTATTGAATATTGCAGGAGATATATTTGTTATTATTTTAGATCATACATTTATTTTAGATCATACATTCAGTCTAACATTTTAAATATCAACCAAATAATGGATTTAGAGAACGCGCATAAGATTCCACGCTATATTATATGGCATAATAACGAAGACAATGAATATTTATTGGGTCATTTGACTAGCAAAACAGTTATCTAAGCCTTGACTATTCCATGCAAGTTTAAATTCACGGCTGAAAAAATTGTTACACAAATAATTTGGTTATTCATTTGATGGTCCTTTTTGGACATAATGTTCCTTGTCGAAAATAACAAAGACGAATGATAAACTGCATTAATTGGGAGTTATTTTCATTCTGTAGCCTATTTATATATTCAATAATTGACGTTTAAAAATTCCTCTTTAAAAAAAAAAAGTTAATATTATTCAAAATTCACTTTTAAAGTAATGTTACTGTAGATAATTGTAGAGGCTGTAGATAATCTGTTTCAGGGGCTGTACAATTGTATTTTGGGACACTTCAATAAATAAATATTCATGATTATATCACATATTTGGCGCATAATTACGATTCTCTTGAATTTAACTAAATGGAGGTGGTCGGCCGACTAGGAAAAGAAAGTCATTTCTTTCTCACTTTTATTACTCTCTTTTATTCGGTTGTGATACAACTCACGGCATATTTGCATAATTTTAAACTTCTTTGTACAACTAATATGAGATATTTAATTACTCATCCTCAACAGAAAAAAAAAAAATAATTTTTTTTTTTTGTGTCAAAATGTCGTCAGATAAATCATTACGGGAAAATATTAAAAATGATGAATTTAATTATGATAAGGAGCTAACTTATGAAATAGAAAGAATGCATCGTAATTCAGCTGATTCGGACCGAACATTAATTATTCCTTATGTTTCTTATTCCGACCTCCGAGACGCTTTTGAGAGTAGTATCTACGACAAACCTGAAATACGTACTTGTGACTGCGCCGCAAAACTTGCGAAAAAAAAGTTAGAAAATCAAAGTCAAGTAACCCAAAGTGAACCAAATCAATCACAGCAGGAACCACAAGTCTATATAATATTACTTTTTATATCAATTATTTCTTATGCCATAGGATATTTTGGGTTCACCTTTGTTTGGCTCTTGATAGTTTTATATCAATCTGTAATATGGTATATTAATATGGTTAAAGATAATAAAGAGCGAGTACGTTGGGAGATTGAGAGAGAGATGTCAATCGACAAGGTAACTTACAAAATTATTTATGTTAATTTTGTTTATTATTATAGTAGTAATAAATTTATATTAATATTAATGTAAAATAAAAAGTTGTTAAGAGATGATGGGGAAACTGTCGAATGGTAATTATATTATATAATTTCTTAATTTGAACAACAAAGTTAAAATTCTGAGAAATTGATCATCCTTTTTTATTTAGGTTGAATTTTTTGCTCCAACAAATATGGAGAACATTTGATCCATCACTTTTGATTGGACTTCGAGATATGCTTGAAGATGCATTGGCTCGTAGTGCACCTTCTTTTGTCGTATGTATTTAGATTGATTGGTTTTTTTCAATTTTTATCACCATTCTCAACTACTTATTTTTCATTGTGGCGCAGTGTGCGACTGATATAGAGGCTTTTGAAATTGGCCTTATTGCCCCACGTATTGAAAAGTAAGCTCTAGTTATTAATTATTTGTACAATTATTACTCTATAAATTATATTAATACAACTATCTTAAAAAGTATTAAAATTCTGCCACGACGAGAAAACCAGGATGATGAAGATGTAGTAGTAAGTCACATTTTATGAATTTAATGTTAATGATTTAATTTATTTAAGGAAAACAATAATTAATGATTATCCTATATTTTAGGTTGGGGAAGCTACATTTTCTTTTCGCGCTCGTTCATCTACCATGACTCGTAACGATGCTCCACCGCATGTTTTAGCATGGATTAAAACGGGAATTTCTGCAATGGTTCCTTTAAAAGTCGAATTAATAGGATTTAAAGCTTCAATTCATTTTGAAATCAAAATTACCGGATCTTCACCATTTATTTCCACAGGAAAATTTAGTTTTCTTACCCCTCCATTATTTGATATAAGCATTATGCCATTAGTACCTATGAATATCGCACAGGTATTTGAAGTTATAAATAATGTGTTTTTAATACTAAGGAAGAAAAAAATTTTCATTTTTATTACCTTTATTTTCAAAAATAAAGTTTCCTATTATAAAAGACTTCATACACACTGCAGTTAAATCTGTAATGGAGCAATTCACAGCTCCTAATTTTATTGAATTGGATTTGGGACAATTGCTTACAGGGGATGATCTTCTACATGGTAAATTATTATAAAACATAATTTCTTCAATTCATTTTTTAAATATGTAGTACTTAACTTCTATATAATAATATTTATAGATACACAAACAATTGGAATAATGAGAGTCGACATAATCGAAGCAAGAAATCTGACCCATGTTGATGTATCTGGTAATAAAATTTGACTTATTTTTCCTTTCCTTTTTTTATAAAATTTATTTGGCTAATTTGTTTAATATATTTATTATAATTATTTAAGGTGATAATGATCCGTATGTAACATCATCATTGGAACCTCCATTTTATATGAATAAACATTCTACTACACGTGTAATTGAGGATTGCGCAAAGCCGGTGTGGAAAGAAACTTTTTTCCATAAAATACCGGAACTCGATATTGTAGATCAACATATTAAATTTAAACTTAGTGTTATGGACTGGGATAGGTTCACAGCTGATGATCATATTGGATCAGTATGGATTGATATTAAAGATGCGATCGGAAATGGAGATGAGGAAACATTAATTCATGACGGGTATGAATTTTAAAAGAAAAAAAAAAAAATATTCTTTAAGAAATAAATATTTATTTACAAAAAAAAAAAAAATTTCTAGTTGGGAAGAGATTAAACTTAAGCCAAGTGACAAAAATACACGTGGCGAACTTCGTTACCGTCTTGAATATTATCCAAAACTACCAATTCAAGATGAACCGAAACTTGAACAGACATGTAAGAAAATTACTTTATACTATATAATTAGGTTTATTATCTTATTAATGATAAAAATTTTAATTTAATTTATTTTTATAGCTGGAATCTTTGGGTTGAAAATACACCAAGCAATGAATTTACAGATAACAACTGCGCCTTATATTGAAGAATCGTCAATTGTAATGTCAGATAATCATTATAATCCTTCTTATCCTAATCCATACGCTGTTGTTTACCTTAATGACAGTAGAGGTATTTATTATTTTTATGTATTCCTTTTCGTTTATCGAAATAATAACTACAACTTATATATGTTATTTTATGTTATGATAGTATTCCGTACGAGAGCAAAATTAAACAAGTAAATTAAACTTCATTTATATTCGGCATTCATAATTATTTTACTTGTTCTTTTACTTATTTCCTTAATTTATATTTTTTTTTCTATATAAGTATTGCTCCATTCTGGAATGCATCAACAGAACAATTCGTGAGGGATTGGAGGACTGCCGTAGTAAGAGTAGTGATTAAAGATCACAAAGATCTTGAGTATGATCCAGTAATTGGAATGGTCACATTACCTCTGAAAGAATTATTTGGACAAAAAGAAAAGGTGATGAACGTGCGGAATTTTATTTGAATGTAGAACAATTTTTTTCTTTATTTACTAATATAGATTTTAAATTAAATTTAACAGAAAGAATCAAATAAATGGTATCCATTGCGTTATGGAGTTGGTTGTGGAAAAGTTCGATTAAGTTTCCTCTTCAGAACAATTAGCATGGTATTACCACCTGAAGAGAAAGGATATGATGTTGGAACGCTGTTTGTTCATTCTATAATTGCCAAAGAATTAAATAATGACTATGCAAGTAAGTTGAATTTCATATTTTGCCGTTAAACTTTATAAAGAAACATCAATTCACATTTAATTCATTAGATCGAAGTGTGTACTTAACGTTAACTATAAGAAATACGGAAATTGAACAAGAAACTAACGTGTCAAATTTACATCCACCAAGTTGGTTTGAACAACGATCAAAAAATGATACAAAAAATCGTATGGAATTTGCAGTATTTCGTCGATATAGAACTTCTCTAATAATTACAGTGAAACGTAAAGGGTTATTTGGGATTTATCAAACTGTTGGCATGGCAGAATATTGGTTAACAAATATTAAAGATAGTTGTGAGACTGAAGTGGAAATTCCTATTTTTGAAATTTTACCGAAATGTTTCCCTCCTTCAGATACAGATGATGCAGACGCTTCTCAAGAATCGATTAATTTTGATAATATGAATATGGTTAGATGTGAATCACCTGAACCTTGTGATTCTTCTCAACGAGAGGATGATTCTCAAATGATTGGTGAATCTAGCTTGATTACTAAAGAGAAGGCGTCAGAAAAAGTAATCGAAAATGATCAATCAACTGTCAGTTCAGCAGAAAAAACCCAGCCTGAGGAAGTTGGAGAGTCGTCACAAAGTGATGAAAAAATTGGACAAAAGGAAGCTAATAATACAGAATCTGTTTCAGATAATAAAAATGAAGATCTTATTAATAAGTCTTCTGATAAATTGCCATTAAAATCGACAGAGGTTTCTTCAGAAAAATCAGTTCTTAATACTTCAACAGAAAAAAGTCCTGTTTCTAATTCTTTGACAGAAAAATCAACAACTAGCATCCCGGCAGCTTCAGAAGGAGTTACTAATGTTCCACAAGAATCATCTACTGCAAGAG
The DNA here is from genome assembly GCA_003833135.1 of Oehlia diaphana. Taxonomy (NCBI): domain Eukaryota; kingdom Fungi; phylum Glomeromycota; class Glomeromycetes; order Glomerales; family Glomeraceae; genus Oehlia; species Oehlia diaphana. Next base: position 21,322 of record QZLH01000010.1, read on the forward strand.
AAAATATTACTTCCGATGCACCAAAAGATAATTCAACGGCAAATTCGAATTCTAATAAAATTAAAGGATTTTTAAATTTTAAAGTATATTTCAGACCAGGATTATCATTATCACATGAAAAAGATGTAATGTGTAGTTTAACAGGAGCTGATGCAAGTATTTTATGCCAAAATCCTTTGGAAGATACCGAAAAACAGCGAAAAGTATCGCGTGAAAGACGAGACTCTGATGTATATAGAAATAGATCCTTATATGGTGAAAGTTATGAACCTGAAAAGAGGATCAATTCGATACATAATCGTAGAACGATGAGACAAATACAATGGGTAAAAGATTTATTAAAGGCCAAAGTTATTTCCATGAGCGGAAAACGTGATTGGGAAGATCAAGAAATTATCGAACGAGAAGCGTAAATAAAAACATTTTTATTTAATATATCTCTTAAATTGTGTAAATAATAATTGAAAAATCAAATCATATATATATATATATATATATATGAAAAGAATTATATTTATAGTATTTAGTAGGAGAAAAAAAAAATAGAAGGAATTTTGTACATACGTGGCAGACATAAAAGAAATAAAAAATATTAGATTAAGGGAAATTTAACAAATTAATTTATCCGATAATTACTAAATTAATAGTAAGGGACGGGCATACAAGAGCCCACTATCCTTGTGATAATACACGTTCAATCTTGATGACCTTTAAAGAGTTTAAATTTTTTAAATTTCATAATGTGAGTTCCTTCTTTATCATAAGAGAGAAGCATTCATAGAGCAAAATTATCTTCAGCTGTTGATGTTTTGGTAAGAATCATACACTTGTAAATTAAAGACTTGTTTGTAATGGGTAATTGATTACAGTTTGGCTATCTAGTTGGACTTACTCATTATGATTTTATTACCTATACCAGTTTTTATTTATTGCTTTCATAAAGAATAAAGTAGAATATTTCTTTCTTTTTTTTTTAATATTCAATTTACTAAAATTATACTATGCGTGTTGAAAAAGTTCAAAAACTTCAAAAACAGTAAAAAGTAAGTATTACAGTATTAGATGCGGGATCCAAAATATTCGTAAACAATTATTTATTATAATATGATACATAAACCCAAAAATGCAGCAAAGATAAATAAATAAATAATAAATAAAATTAATTTTTTTTTTTTAAAAAAAAAAAATTTGATTAAATAATTAAGAGAAATTGCTTCCTGCAAATTCTCCTAACATATCAGCCATAGACCTTCTTTTTTGGGCCTTCGAAAGTTTTTTAGATGATGTACTTTGCTCTTCATTTGATACAACAACTTGCTCAGGTCCTACTACTTCTTGTTCAGAAACTGGCACACTAGTACCAACTGCTCCATAATTTGTACTTTGTCCTGAGGAAGAGCTAGATGGTCCATCCTCTACAAATTGTAATGTTTTAACCGTTGCCACTTTTTTATTTGAATCAGTTGTAGAACCAGTTACCGATTCTGATAGTGAGGATGAAATTGGCCGTGAAGATATTTCATTCATTCCTAATAATTTTCTAATAAATCCTCCGTTTTTAATTTCTTGTTTTGTTCTTTTAACTGGGAGCCATAACCAAGGTAAACTTCCCTTTAGTTCTGGAGGTGCATAATCTCTCATTCCCGTATTAAGTATACCATCATATAATGTCATTGGAGGTTGAGTATAATTTGTATAAAGATCAGGAGCTGCTTGATAAAAGTCGTCATCTAATAAGTCACTTTGAGATTGTCCTTGTGCTTTTTTATTACTCTCATTATTAGTTGATGAAGTATTATCTGTGGTTTCTCCCAAAGTATCATTTGTCACTGTTGATTTCTGTGACTTTTGTCTACTATTACTATCAGATGTATTAGTAGATTTCTTTTGGTTCTCGCGTAAAACGCTTAATGGTACAAATTCTGAACTTCTGTCATATGCTTGTTTCACATAATAGTAGTAAATAGCTGTAATAACTAAAAGAGGCACTAAAGATGCAGATAAATAAAATGACTTTCTTAATGACATATATCCAATCATTAATAGTTGAAAAATATATAAGCCAATAATAATTCCTCGAAATATTTTAGGCCATGAATTACCAGCGGATTCATAAGGATGGAAATATACTAAAAAAAAGGGTTAAAAGGAAAAACTAAAAAATAAAAAAATAAAAAAATTACATAATTTAAAAAAATTGACATACCAAATAATAGCAAGTATTTAAAACATATATAGCCAAAGAAGAAGTAAATTGTGCCAAAAAGGAGAATGATCGGCATAATAGAAGAGTATACAAGAACAAGAACGAAAATAAATACAGTGGGTGGCAGCTCTTGTCCATAATATATAAGTTGTGGAGTACTGCTTTCAGCAAAATCTCTGGGCGTATTTGCAACAACAACGCGTAATAAACAAGCCATTGCAATATCTTTAATCATTAATATACGAGATGGGTATAAAGCAATTCCTTGGAGAACAACATAATTTATAAAGAATGGGGCCACCTAAATTTAGATATTTAAGCATATAATTCTTAAAAAAAGAAAGAAAGAAAGAAAGAAAGAAAATGCAACTATATTTACTCTGGGTAAATTTTTCGCCAAAGTAATAGTAATCTTTGTTGGATTTTGTGCTATATCTTCAATTGCACTAAGCCAAGTACCAACAACGGTGAAGATAAGTAAAACAGTTATCAGCAAAAAAAAGAAATATCTAGTCAAATAATAACATTAATGAGTTAATACTAGTTTTAGAGATAGAGACAAATAATATTTTTAAAGCTTTAAAAGTTAAAACTACATACTTGGAGAATGTTGAAGATTCAATTGCACTACGAGATTTGAGTCCCTGAATTTTAGAAAGAACTGAATGATGATTATAAAGTTAGTTATTTGTAAAAAACAAAAATAGCAATTTTTATATTAAAGTTTAATAAACTACTTACATTGCATAACCTGTGGAATTATCGCGTTAAGTGTGACAACTGCAAGAGTAGGCAAAGTACCTTGGATAAAATTTTTCAAAATTTCATTCGATTCTGCCAATTTTTCTAACCATGGGAAGATTTTTTTCAATGAATTTAAACTCAAAAGGGTAGCAACCGCAGAAGAAGGTACAGTCCAGGAAAATACAATTAAGGCAACTAAGCAATTGACTAACACGTCACGAATTATCAACTCTCTTTTGCGAATGCTTAGTTTTTGCCAGAATCTTTTATGATAAATAGAGTTATTTACGTCAAATATAAAATAAAAAAATTTTTTCTAAAGAATATTAATTAAATAATTGCAATTTACACATCACGAGGTTCTGGGGCGAGTTCGGTACTACATTGGAAAGGTTCTGGATGTAAAAGTGCTTGTGCCGCTAATTGCTATAAAAACGAAATGTAAAAAGATAAATAAAAGTTATTTGCACATACATATTTGTCTCTAATAATTTTCTTTTACCGCGCTAGTTATATCCTTGAAAGTCACAAAACCAGTTGAAGTAGAGACATATGCACCATTTCTACCTCGTCTCACTAGTTGGTCATAATAAATAAATTGATCGGTATAATATTCAATTTTGTCGATTTTTTTGCCAAATAATCCAAGAAAACCTGACCTTATTGTAGGTCTATTTGCTTTAACACCCTTAAGAACTTCTGCAGTTACAGCGTTTGCAGTAGAAGGGTCATTGTTTAAAGCTTCTTCAAACGTTTTGGTTGCTTTCTTGGGATCATAATTTGGATCATCACAAGGATTCCCCAAATATTCAACATAAGCTGCTTCCAACTTTCTTAAATATTGTGCTCGTTTCTCGATAGCATGCCTAAGTTTTCGAACTTGTCGATATACTGTAGCATTTTCAACCTGACCCAAATCTAAAGAAGCATAAAAATCTTCTAACTTATGATCTGCTTGCAAATCCTTTGGAACAACCGTAACCATTACAGATCTTGCAGTAACAGTATCCATCCCTTTAAGATAATATTTGTGGCGTACTTCTGAAAATTCTCTATAATTATAAAATGCGAAATAATATGTTGCACAAGAAAATACCCAGGTAAAAACCACGTATGATATTAGTATTTCTGAAGATTCATGAGGATAATTTGGATCGTTGGGATCGGTAGGCTCGATTGGACCATCGTCAAGTGCATTGTTATCACCGACTTTGTCCATTCCTGGTATGAAGTTATAAACCTTTATCGGAGATAATATAACTAATGCGAAAAATCCACAGAATGCAAAAAGTTTGTAAGACATTTTAAAGAATGCTAGAAGCTAGGGTAAAAGATATTAGATAAATTAGTTAGTAATAAATTTCTAAATGTTGATTTCAATTGACACATAACATACCACAGTAGCATCCAATCCCACACTATCTAAAACTTCAGATTCGGAGATTCTTAATAAAGGCATTATCCATCCAAAGAAAGTGTTTGGTAAAGGCTTCGGTGCTAGTCTATAATAAGCATAATTAATAATAATTAATAGAATTAACTGAAAGGAGAAAGTTGACTTTTTACATACCTATTCAACCTACTTCGTGGAGCATACATAACATTCCATCTAGCCCGAAGAAAACAAAAAAGCAAAAAACATATTGTACCGATAGGTATCGCGAATAAAAGTTGAGTTGTTAAAAGAGCAGTCTTACCTAAAATACAAAGAATATTATTCAGGTGAATAATAAAACTTTATTTATATTTAAATATCTTCAGAAATTTAACTTACTCGCATCCTTGCGTATATCACCGGTAGTATCATTGGAATCTAGGTATGATATATCAAGAATAATTTGATCTTCTGACGGCATCGAATACGACATTTCTCTTAATCATATGAATTTACTATATAAAAATTTTCAATCGTTAATATTTACTATGTTTAATTTGAATTCCATAAAATTGGTAGATATATCAGTCCCAATTTTCTCTATTCAGAACATTTATATTTCAAATTATGAAATAAATAATTAAATAAAATTTGTTATTCTGTTACCGAAAAATTTATTCTTACCTTACAAGAATTATCAAATAGGTTAAAGAAATCCCTTTTTTTTTCTACGATTCATGATATACGCACTCTTTAATCTAATCTGTGAAATCATGGAATGTGGGCGTTTTTATAGTGTAACAAACTCACTCCACACGTGATTTAAAATGTGGCACCTTTATTTATTATCATACGCGAATTTTATAAAAAAATATTGGTGATATGTACAGTACTACTTTGAATTTAGTTAATCCGGCTTTGTCTTATTTTTGCCTCTAAATTAAATTGATTGGATTATTCATGCATTATTATGTAAGCTTTTATTTTTTTAAAAAAAAATAATCTCAAAATTCTCCATATTACAGTACTGTATAAATAACGAACCGTATATTGCAAAATGTAATAAGCTACAGCTATTAAACTATACCAAAATTAATGCAAAAAAATTACAAGGAAAATTAATTATCGGTTATTATTAATAACTCTAACAGATGCTTGTCTTCTCAGTTCTCACGCGTCATAGTACGTCTTGTGAAATTGAACTTTTGAAGAACTTTATAATCCTTATTTCATTTTCTAGTTCAAACTGAATATTTTTTTTTTTAATAAAATAAGTTTATTATATAATTAAATATTGAGTTCTCGAAATTTTCAAATAATAATAATAATAATAATAATAATTAAATACCATTTGAGGACATTTAGCATGAAGTTCCTCAAGGAGATGCCTTGACCTATTTCCTGATTTCCTAGAGATATATAACTTATTTTACCTTAAGTGTTATTAAAAATTTTAATTTTTTACCAATTAAGATATCCCACTATTCTTCCTTGTTCAATAAGTTCAAGAAATTCAATATCAATAGAATCTTCATCCCAATTAAGACTTTCTTTAGGATCGCGAATGCCAGGATCCGATAACTCTTTCATTAAAGAAGGTCTAATTCTTTTCAAAAATATAGGTGGTGAATATAATTGAATTTGAGAAGACTGCGCAACACTTGATGAACTTGGTCTTGCAGTTAATTTTGAAGTTGTTGATATTTCCTGTTCAGATTGATCCTTCTTATTAGGATAGATATCTTCTGCAGTAATGTTACGCGCAGGATTACTAATAGTATTTTCGTCAGAACTATCATCAAACGTTGGGAATATCACAATTTATCTTTCTCTGGTAGCGAGATTTTGTTGAACTACTACTACCTAGAAATGCGGAGATTCTTCATTTCCATTAACATCACAGTAAGTATTTATTTTTTAGATTGCAGGGATTCATTCTCTTTAAAATCATTTTTGATTTCGATTTCCATCTCCAAAGATGGACTCTTCCCAGACCTTCTTCCTGAATCAACTTTTTTCCAATATTCCTTAATCAATTTATCTACATTTTTAAAACATTATTAAGTGGAATAAGATGTAAAATGAGTGATAATAGACACTTACACATTCTCATGGTTTTCCACTTGTTATATTGTATCCCTAAACAACGTAATAACGATTAAATAAGTAATATACAACAAATGAATGAATGTATTAAGCACTTTTCCAACAGTGTACTCTTTGACAATAAGCTATCCCATTGGGGTTTTTACATTCATGGATGTATAGATGCTTATTCCAGATATATTATCTACATATTCCAAATCATTAATATCTCCTCGCTCATCATCTATTTCACCAAGAAATAGTGGATTGATTGACATTTTAAATAAAATCATTGTATTTGGATCCCAGTACTAGCAACCGTATTTGAATTGGTAAAGAATATTATTAATATCAACGTAAGACATAGCCTATAAATATAATTATTCGAAATATATAAACTTCAAAGAAACTGTAAACACAGTAATTACATCATTTTCCTTTAGAATACATTTAGGAAAAAAAAGTCTTATTTTAAATATAAAACTGTTAATACCCGGTTTACCTTAGGAATATAAAAAAATCTTTTTGTAATTATGTGGAATAATTCGTTACGCATTTTAAAATTACTAATAAATTCATTGGAGAATTTATATAAACTGAACTATATCTTCTATATACTTTGTTCAGTATGGATTTCTTGTCATTATACACCTACCGTATTATGAATTATGTATAATGCAAAGTTAGTTGCTTTCGATTAATTTCACTATTAATTGTTAAACAAAATATCAAGAAAAAAGACGAAATATTAATTCGCCCTGAGTTGCCGTATCAATGTTAGCAGTAAATTTAATTGACAGTTTAGCTATAATTGTATTATATATTATCAGCTTATAAATTTGAGTATTGAACTCTACGAAATCCAACCTATTTAATATCCGTGTTTACATACAATAAAATAAAATTTAAAATTTTATTAATACTTCAAATAATTCTATGTAATTTACGATATTATCACTCATTGTGTATTAAAAAGGAAATTACATATCCAAGCCACCAAATTTTGTTTTAACATAATGACGAGGATGCAGCAATTGCAGCATGCAGTATACCCAAAATACCAATTTTACTAATGAACTGCGTACATAATTAAAATAACAACTTTTTGTAATCAAATTTAAAAATAATGACAACACTTCATTCAGTAAATTATATGATATCTTTTGAACAAAAATACCTTCTCATTCATGTGATGATATTGTTAATGGAGTTCTTTTACCAGAATTTAGTCATTTGCTATTGGACATCTTGCAAATTTTACGAAGCGTTGTGGTCACCTAAACATCAAAATAGTGTATATGATTTTATAGACATACCAGAATTTAAAACAACAGGAGAAATCACTAACCCAATTCAATTGACCACTATTATGAAATTGAATGGAAACTCCGAATAAAAGTCAGATCTCCAATTTTTCATTAGTGAAAACTCATGATTGATAGATTATAAACATACAAAAAAATTTATTACTATGAAAGAATTAATAAAATTATATAAATTGAGCGATTAGTGTACTTTGATAATATAAATAATTGAGTTAATCTTTAGCTACTAAAAAGTATTTCCTTTGATTACTACTGCTCAACGAACCGCAGCACTTGCTTTTTCTATAATAAAATCAAAATGACGTTATTTAGGCCATCTATTAGTCATAATCATGAAAAATTACTCATATTGCCGAACAATTGTATCGTATTATGCAAGATACTACTGAACTTGTGGATACTGATGCCGGCTGATATTGAGCTTGCGTAATACAATTTTGTCTTTCCAATAGTTTTTTTACGGGCTGCGGTGGTGAAGACAATCGGAAAATATGGAATGTATTATGAGTAATGTTATGTGTTGAATCATTTATTGGGGATTTGATTTAATCGATAAAAAAAAATTACTGTAGTATAAAATTGAGTAAATTATGTAATCAATTTGATTTTATCCATCCGCCTATCGATCTAATTATTAGTCACCGTGAGGTTTTTACAACTATATATATACCCTTCAAACTTCTTTTTTTTAACACTTTTTTTATTAACCTCAACTTCTTTTTATTAAATATTTTCTTTAAAAAACGTTTTTCGTAATAAATACATTTTTCTTCTACGAAAAATAGGTTTTATTATTTTCCTTAAGTTGTATTCTAGGCGAAACTTCCTGGCAATTTAAAATTTCGGAAGGCTGACATTACAAAGGTTGAAATAAAGCAAAACTTCCTGGCAGTTTAAAACTTTGGAAGGTTGACATCACAAAGGTTTCAAGGTTTAAATAAGGCGAAACTTCCTGGCAGTTTAAACTTCGGAAGGTTGACATAAGTTTCAATAAAGAATTTTCGTATTTGCGGTAAACCATATTAAGGTAAGCTTGCGCTCCCTGCTTAGCATAGTTTTAATTAGAGCTCCGAAACTTGACCTGACAGATCGGGTGACCTGACGGGTTGACCCGAAATATTCAGGTCAGGTCATCAAATTCATGACCTGATACGGGTCAGTCAGTGCTAGTCAGTACCCACCCGACCCATTGATCTGACATATATCTGGATCAAATAAATTAAATAACGCTGAAACTTATAATGATTCCAGCATTTTTACATGTAAAATCAAAAAAAAAATGCTAAAACTATCAGTTTCAGCATTTTTACATGTAAAATTAAAAAGAAAAATGCCGGAACTAATGATTCCAGTGTTTTTACATGTAAAATCGAAAAAAAAAGCCAAAACTATCAGTTTTGGCATTTTTACATGTAAAATCAAAAGAAAAATACCAGAACTAATGATTCCAGCACTTTTACATGTAAAATCAAAAAAAAATACTGAAATTATCAGTTTCGACATTTTTACGTGTAAAATCAAAAAGAAAAATGCCAGAACTAATGATTCTGGCGTTTTTACATGTAAAATCGAAAAAAAAGCCAAAACTATCAGTTTTAGCATTTTTACATGTAAAAATCAAAAAGAAAAACGCCAAAACTAATGATTCTGGCATTTTTACATGTAAAATTGAAAAAAAATGCTGAAACTATCAGTTTTGGCATTTTTACATGTAAAATCAAAAGAAAAATGCCAGAACTAATGATTCTAGCACTTTTACGTGTAAAATCAAAAAAAATACCGAAACTATCAGTTTTGGCATTTTTACATGTAAAATCAAAAAGAAAAATGCCAGAACTAATGATTTCAGCGTTTTTATATGTAAAATCGAAAAAAAAAATGCTGAAACTATCAGTTTCGGCATTTTTACATGTAAAATCAAAAAAACGCTGAAACAAATAGTTTCAGCGTTTTATATATAAAAATAAAAAGTAAAAAATGGTACAAAACATTTTTTTATAATATTTAATAATAAAACTTTGGGTAACCCAAGTTACCTGAAGTGACCCGAATACTTTCAGGTCAAATGGGTCAGGTTAGGTCAGAACAGTTTACCCAACCCGATCTGACCTGAAAAAAATTTTGGTTCGGATTAACTAGGTAACCTGACCTGACCTGACCTGTTTGAAGCTCTAGTTTTAATAATACTGGTTTACAGATAAAAGCTAAAGAGTAAAAACTGGCTTTCCTGAAAGAGGATTACTAGCCTATATACTTGGCTCTTATGGTTGGTGTCATGAATTATCAGTGGTTTACCAAAGGGCTGCCAGAGGTGAACCACTTGGTAGAATGATACCAACACTTTTCTGGAAGCTTTTTTTATGAAGTATGGTCTTCTACTTGGTAACCATACTAACTTTTTTTTTATCTTGATTTAGATATCTATCTTACAAACTTTATTGTGGCCACGTGTTCAAAAATGTGATTATTATATTGGCCAATTAAATGTAATTCAAAGGTAATTATTTTCTGCGACATTCGATATATGGATTTTTCATTGAAATCAGAATTTCCCTTTTATATTTAAAAGTTTTCATGAATAATTAGATTCATAAATACTTTTATGTTTTATGTACTGAAGATTAAACATTTATAAAAAATCAGTTTATTAGATAAGAAAATCGCTAGAAAAATAATTTTTAAAAATTTAACCAAAAAAAAAAAAATAAAAAAATCTTTATTTTTAAACTTGTTAATAAATTTCCTCAATCTTTCTTTCGTTACAGAGATCTTTAAATAATTTTTTATACTCATTAGTTAAACTAAAAATGAATTACAAACAATATAAAAATATCTTTATTGTTCCACCAAGAAATGTAGTTGCAAAGATAAAAAGTGTTTATATCTAATATCTGTATGATACATTGTAATGTATTGCAAAACTATTCTTGTGTACATTGAATCTTATTTGTGTATCTAGTTCTATGTAATGGAATCCATATAACGAATTTTTTTGAATATCTCTTATAAAATATCATTACTATCAGTATTCATAATATATGTTATTTTAAAAAAAACTCTTTCCTACTCCATTCAATTTATATAGTAAAAAAAAGAAATAGAAATATTTTTCAAAAAATTTATTAAAATTCTTTATTTTTTGCTGACATGAGTGGTTCAATGAACAGGAACCCTTCCAGTCATCAGCTCCCAGTTTTTAAAAGTAGATGGAAAGACGGTGAAGATGATTATACAGAAGTTTTCAGCAGAAAGAATAGTCGTAAAATGAAACTACAAGATAACAGAAGCTATAGCATGAATACCAAGTCAACTAATTCAGGACCTACTGTAATGATTGAACATCCTGCTTACGACAAGTCACTATATAGCCAGGCAGCTCGTGATATTAACAAACCTACTTCATCAGTTGAGAATCTGCAAGGCGGCCAACAATCCCAAACGAACACCCTGAACGAAATTGGCAATAATCAACAGCGAGATGATACCTCCATGGAGATTGATAAAATAACTGATAATCAACAATCTCAGAAATCTATCTCATCTAATGATAAATAAAACTCATACCTGTTACTAGAAAATCTAGATGATCAACCAAATGACAATTTTTCTTTTAGAGCAAGAGCCCCTTTCAGTAAAATCTTGGATAATAATAGAATCACCAAAATGAAATTCCTTAAAAGTTAATTATATAAAGATTATGATATCGTGAAAATCACTACCATCTATCAAAAAAAGATAAAGAAAATCTTTTTCAGATAGAATTTGATAATCAGGTACAATACGATAAATTTATAAATGCTGAATTCAAGTTTATGGAAAATGAAGAACCAATTAAATTTCAAGTAAAAAATCCTGCAAAAAAAGCTGAAAAATTAAAAGAAAAAGAGGCACAAAAATCTCGTATCATCCAGGTTTTAGATATTCCTCTCAACTTCAAACCGTACAAAATATGCACAGTATTTAGTAAATATGGACAAATAGAAGATTTATATACTCGAGTTAAAGGATTGTATCAATACGCTTATATCAGATATGTAGATGAAAAAGATATTGAACCCTTCTACTCTCAATGGAGTTGCTATTTAGAACAACATACAGTAAGAGTGATTCCGTTATTGTTAAATGAAGAAAGTAGAACGCAAAGATATGAGTTTGTACTCAAACTTACTGAACTCCCATTTGGTATAACTGGCAGAGAAGTTAATGAACTTCTTAAAGGGTGCTAAAAGTGTGGTCATTTCTAGAAATCCAAAAAATTGTAATTTATTGAAATACGCAATGGTATACTTCCCTAATGAGGATATTTGGAGTGAAGCTGCAAGTTTAGAACTTAAAATTAAAGGTGATACTCTTTTTTGGCTTACTTTTGATGAAAAAGCCTGTCATGCATATGGATCACTAGCTTACATTGCCAAAGATTGTGATAAAGAATGATAAATCAAACCCAAATATTTGAATCGAACACAAGCGCTTAATCAATTCAAAAATAAGAAAAGACCTTCTTCATATGCTAACGCTGCAAAAGGAGGTAATAATAATCAACGTATGCAATAATGTCACCCAAGTAACAGTCGAAGAGAATGGAACGAACAAAATATTATTTATGATAATCCATATATCAGTAATCAAAATAAAAATAATAATCGTCAAATGTCCCAAGATAATGCAATTCAACAAGATCTTAATGACCTTCATCAAGCAATGAATCAAGTTTTCGCACAATTCCAATCACTTCAAAGAGATAATAAATCATTATATGAAGAATTTCGTGCATGTAGTAAAAATAACAATCAAAAAATTAACAAATTAATAGAATAATTCTTAGAAATCCTAATCAACAATCAAAAGAAAAGGCAACTGTTTCATTCAACAATAACAATAAACGTGTTCATATTGAAGATACTGGAACTTCATCTGATTCTGGAATGGATGAGTTTGAAGATAAATTATCCAAATCTGATTAAAAAATAGAATAAAATATGTCTTTATTAACCCAAATCGCTAAACAACTTAATGACCTTTCATCCAAAATTACACCCTCTTCTAATACAACAGGATTAAAAGATGGAGAGAATACTACAAAGAAAGATTAATATCTTTCTCATATAATTTTATAATTTTTAATAATAGTACAAAAAATCCCATAAAAAAAGAAAAAAAGAAAAAAATTTTTTCCTGCCACAATAGAAACCAATATTAATACTAACAAACAACAAAATATCTTATTTGAAAATAACAGAAGGCCATTATATTATCACAAAATATTAATAAATACCCCTAATCCCCTATCTTAATGTAGCGACTATTAATATAAAAGGTCTTACTATTGAAAAACAACAATTTATTTTAGACTTAATAGATGAAAAGAAAATTAATATCCTAGGACTTTCTGAAACTTCTTTAAAAAATTCAGAAGCTAAATATATTTACAATAATATTACGAATGGATATATATCTTATTTTACAAATACAACAGATGATCATCATATAGGATCTGGAATAGGTCTAATTCTTTCTAGATCATTAGATAATCATGCTTTCAATAAATTTGAATTTAAAGGACGAATTTTAACATTAGATCTTCAATTTAAAGGAAATTTGAAAGTTTGAATTATATAATGTTACTCACCAACACAAAATCACGCATCTTTATCTCATAAAGATTATAAAGAAAGATTAATTAATGAAGCAAACAGAAAAAACTACGAAATCATTATGATGGGAGATTTAATAATCATTATGATACCTTTTTGAAACGAAAACTACAAGGGAAAAAAGTGAAACAAAAACATCATTTGTTTGAATATTTGGAAAACGAAATACGTAATGATGTTCGATACTACAAATCTATTATACGATATTACAGATAAAAATTCTCGATTTACGTTCAATGCAAAGCAAAATAATGTCAATATATCTACTCATATAGATTATATATGGACATCCCATTTTCTAGCATTATAACTGAACCATTAAAAACTTTATAAATCAAATAATATCAAAACAGATCATTTAATGGTATTAAATCAATTCTTTGCATAAGAGATTATTGGATTAACAATTAGCGAAACTTAAATAACAAAAAAAATGGAAAATAATCTATACATACGATGATATGACAGAACAAGACTGGTTGAATTATAAAGAAGAAACAGTTAAACTCTTTATTGATGAAGATCAGTCAATATCACAAAACATCAATGATTTAAATAAAAAATGGTTAAACTTTTGAAAGAAATTAATTAATTTAACTTTACAATCATGTGATGGAAAAATTCACGTGATACTATTATTAAACAAAGGAAAGTCACGCTTAATAATAGGAAAAAAACAAATTATTTTAAAGAATCAAAATCCTACCAACACATATGCTTTATAAGAAACTCATTAGAAAGTTAAAAAGAATTTTAAAATCTCAAAATAATGGTTTTTTTAATCTTAATCACATGAGCAAAGTGTGTAAATTATTCACAAAAACTGAAAGCGTTAAAAAAGTAGTGCTTAATAATAGACAAAAAATAACATTAATGGATATTATGAATGAAGTTAAATTAGTTTCTACTGTTTTACTTCATGATATCATTTCTAATAATATTGCTGAATATCTACGTGACCTTATAACAATTAATGATTTATTAATTGTACAATATAAGGCTGATCTAATTCAATACAAAAATACTCAGATTAAAGATTTTGTGCAAAATAGATGTGATAATTTAATGAATGATAAAAAGAAGATGATCAATTCATTTATGAATCAAGAAATTAAATCAATTGTAATAGATAGAATTATAGTAACAGAAAATGATGAAGAGATTTTAAAAACTGCACCAGAATGTATTAAGAAAGAAGTTAATGCACATTTCCAAAACATAGCAGGTTCTTTTAATCATGAAAAATTAATTTCTGGAATATGGGTGGACTAATATTCGCCAAAAGCAGATATTGATGTTAACATTTACGATGGACTTATAGAACCGTATCATACAAGAGGAGGTGAATTATCATATATCTATTCTTCGATTCTGAATGGTAAAGCATCAGGCCCTTCTAAAATTTTATACGAAATGATCAAACATAGTAGTGTTAAAATAAAATTGTTCATTACAAACTATTTAAATGAATGTTTAACTCTAAGGAAAATTCCAAAAGAATGGAAACTAGCTGATCTATATCCTATTCCTAAACCTAAGCCTTAGGGTTGTAAACTAGTCAATACTTGTCCAATTGTATTGTTAGAAACAATTAGAAAATTATTTGTATCGATATTAAATAGAAGATGTAGTAAGATCTTTAAAGAAAATAATATATTAAAAGGCAATCAATTCACTGGATTAGAAGGAAATTCTACATTTGAGCCAATTTGAATAATTAAAGAAATTATACAAGACGCAATTAAAAATAAAAAAGAACTATGGATTTTAGCTCTTGACATGGTTAAAGCATATGATAGAGTTAATATACATATGTTGAAAAAAGCAATGGAAAGGTTAAAATTGCCAGATAGTTTTATTTCAATTATCTGTGATTTATTCTTAGAATGGAAAAATTAAGTTTTTACTGCAGTAGGAAAAACTAATCCTTATGATGTATTAACAGAAACAGACCAAGGAGAAATTATTTCGCCACTTTTTTGGTGCATTCATTATGATCCTTTACTTTGCCAATTACAACAAGATAACCATGATTATGAACTAACAGCGAAATATAAAAAAGATATACTATATATCGTGGGCCATAGTACCCCCTTATGCACAGTATCCCCTTGAAAAATTTCATGGAATTATATAGTACCTTGGGGGGAGTATTTTACATTTATCTTGTAATCCAGTGATCAGATTTGAGCAATCTTTTTTTTGTTTGATAGCTCTCGTTGAACTCTTCAAAATAAAAAAGATCATTCAAATTGGACCAGTAGATCACGAGATATTTGCAAAAAACAGAATTTTTAAGTTTTGTTTAGTACCTGGGGTACAGGATCAAACCCTAATTTTTGCAAGATACCTGGGGGTACTGTGGCCTACGATATATGGTATATTCTCATCCAATTAAAGAAACAATTATATTCCCTGGAAAAGCATATATGGATAATACTATATTATTAGCAAAAAATCAAATTCAATTGGAAATAATGTTAGAAACTGCAAACGAATTTTATATATTGAACGATATTAAAATTAACAAAGAAAAATCTGAATTATTACTAAAAAAGTTAGAAAAAAGTTATAACTATTCAGATAAGTTATCTATTAAATTTAGACCAGATTATATTAATATCACACCTAAAGAACCTACAGAATCAATTGGAATTTTAGGCGTTTGGTTCAATATAAATAATAATAAGAAATTTATTCTCCAACAAGCAAAATCAGAGGTTACAAAATTAGTTGATAGTATCAAATATAGGAGAATCACAGATAAGCAATTGCAATATATTTTTAATGCTCTTATCATACCTATAATAGAATATCAAGCTCAAGTTATTATCCTTGATAAACGAGAATGTAATATGATTATGTCACCATTTAGGAAAATTTTCAGACAAAAATTATCTTTATCAGTACGTACGCCTACAGCTATGATTGAACATAATTTGATTTATAATATAAAAAATGTAGCAGATAATCAATTACAAGCTAAAGGTACAAATTTTTTAATTCAACTGAACGATAAAGGATTACTAGAAAAAATTACAAAACTACGTCTTAAACAACTTCAAAATAAATTTTGGATTGAAGATAATATAGTATCGAATTTTTCTTTTGAAAATAATTTGTATAAAAAATTATTTTATAAAAAAAATTATTCCAATTGAATCTTGGAAAATATCAAATTATTAAAAAACTATCAAATAGATATTTCAATAGGAAATATAATCAACACAGCTGAATTTAAGATTACAGAAGGAAATACTCCTATTAAAAACATAATTGAAAATATTAAATTTTTTAAACATATTCACTGACTCAAACTTGACGGCATCATGTTTTTAGATCAAGTTACAGGAATATCCAATTCGTCCTTAATTAATTGGTGTTCTTTAAATAAAAAATGTTAGAAACGACAAACAACCTAATTATTATAAATCTAAGCAATGGTACAAAGATATTTAAGAAATGGTTACAGTTGATGGTAAAACACTTAAACCAGAATTTCACAATATTGCAGTTCATCATCTTAAAGGATACGATAAAAATTAATGTGAAATTAATAGAGATAATATTTCCAAACATTTAACTTATATTGGAATTTGGAATAATGCTAAAGATGATATTGAAATAGGAGTCTTGATTAAAAAATCTGGAATTGATGATCAACAAAATTTAATCATAGGACATGTTAATATAATTGATAATAACAATATCAGCGTGACACATATTCAAACAAAGAAGTGTTCGGGTTGTAATTTAGATAATATTGAAAAATCATATAGTAAAGATAGTTATGATTGTAATATTTTAGTAAATGCTAGTGATTGTTTAATTATTAGAATACAGGCTATAAATCCTTATCATAAATTAGCTATTAAAAATAATGATATCAAAATTTTGGATCAAGTAAATTATTTGAATATCAAAGATTTTAGCTATAATCATTTTCGATTTTGAAACAATTGGAAAAATTATAAGATAACACATGATCAATATGCTGAATTATTAGAACTTTTATTTAAATCAAATAACAATCTTATTACTAAATTTATTGATTTTTCAAATGATCGTAATCATTTAATTGAAATAAATAATCAATTAAATTTACTAAATAATCAACGCTTTAAAATTTATACTGATGAATCAGTTCACGATTTTGGAAAAAAACAATATGTAATATCCTTTTGTTTTATAATATTAATGGATAATCAATTATTACATAAATTTCATTCTGAAATTTCCTATTTTCCGTCGTCCAACAAAGCAAAACTATTAGCTGTTGTTTCAGTGCTTATAATATTACCTAATCATAGTGAAATCACTATTTATACTGATTCAAATAATATTATTACAGAATATTATAATATTATTGATCAAAATAATTTTGATATCTCACCAAGAAATTTTTTAAGATAAGTTCAAATAATATCTTTTGGAATATCCTTTGTGATTGTTATTAAATCTCTTATAATAATTTTGTTAAGGTTAAGGGACATAGTAATAATTATTACAATAATTATATTGATGAATATATTTCTCATACTAATGAAACTTCAGGTTTAGTTTTTCAAGATAATAGTTTAAATAATTTAGACTATTTTTCACGATGGAATAATATACCAATAGAAGTTAATTTACAAAAATTTTTGAAAAAAATAACGATGTTACAAAATTGGGAGAAATTTTTTTAATTTAAATCATAATGGTAAATATAGGAAACCTGATGTTAATGTTGATTGGCATTTTACATTTTTCTTACTTAATTGAAGATTAGAAGATAAAGTAGAATCAACATATTTTACTTCTTTGTTCTCTTCTAATCGAAAAAGCAGTCATTAAATTTATTAATGGAAGAAATCTCTACAATAAAAAAAAGGAAATATATTGGTTATGATATATTTGAGAATTGGAAATGTTCTTTTTGTGAACAACATAACGAATCATTTGATCACATGTGGATTTGTGAATCATGTGAACAAGAAATGGATGAAATTATTCACGAAGTAAAAATATTTTTTGAAGAAACTTGTAATTCTTTATTAATTGAAGCGGATAAAGACCAATTGTTAATGATGAACTTATAGACAAAAGATCGGGCGTATAGTGAATCAAAAATCACTTTTATAGATATAATTAAAGGGATAATCTCTTGTGAATTATTAGTATATACGTCATTAATATTTAATAATCAAAATTTACAAGAAAAATTTTTAATTTTACTATGTAATTTTATTTTTGAAAAAAGCTGGGGCTTTTGGATTGATAGGTGTATGAGACAAAAAGCTAAAGAACAAAGATTAAATATTAATCTTAAAAAAATTAAAAATTATAATGTGGATAAATATGTAGATCCTAATAGGAAAATTAACACTAATAATCTTTTTAAAGGTTTAGATAGTTTAAGATCGAATGTTTATTTTGGAACGAATATACAGGATTTTATAGTTTTAGTTAATTACGCTCTGTTCTTATTTTTAATTTTATTTTTAGGGAGGTTGTAGTTTGAATGATGTTCAGTAGTTATAAGGTGGTGAAATAAAAAATTAATTTTACCCTAGGAGTCAGGTTTTTAGAGCGAGGTTGATAGGACGTCTTAAATGTATGTTACTATAGTAGGTCTCAAATCCAGGTTAAAACTTAAATAGAAACTAGTTGGTTAGTATTCGTTAGTTTAGAATCAGGTACCTGCAGCTATAATTATAAATTTCTGTATATTTGTATTGTTCTTTACAAATTTAATCACTAATAAAAAACAAAAAACAAAAAACATAATATATGTTATTTTATTCAACAAAAAAAAATTGTTTAATGAGATATTGACCTCTGATTGATATGAAAGTTTTTATCTCAATCACATCGTCTCTAAGAAGATCCTCTTTAATATTGTTAATTAATAATCCGCTCTTCATTAGACAGTTCATAGTAGAGTTTGTATAAATTCTCAACGTTTTAAAGAAGTTCTTTTTATTTTCGTACCATTCTCTGTATCTGGCTATTTCATTTTTTATGAGTTTGCATAATGTTGTCGCTCTCCAAATAATAATACCTATGCAACATTGGATCTATTGCTTTATAGTTTTTGATATAAAAAGGGATCCGCTCTTTAAAGGATTGTATCAGCAAGAAGTTACTCCCTTATGTTTTGATTTGACACTACCATCCTCCAATACATGGTGATATAATTTTTATAATTTTGCGCGGATTGCATAAACTTCCTCAATACCTATAACTTTCGTATTTTTTAGAATACGCTTTTCATCCTTGTTATTTATCCATTGTTCATCTGGAAGTTGTACTATGGAATGATCTTGTGGATAGTCAGTTTTTTTAAGCATATCCAGCCTTTCCCATGTGGACGCCAACTAAGTCTTTACCTAACAGATGAGCAGAAGGGTTTCGGATTTTATTTAACAAACTCTTTTCATTCTTTCTATTTCTTAGTGATAATAACCTAGTGTCTTGATACTCATATTCTCCAGTCTTGGCATAGACAGAATTATTCATGAGCTTGAAGAAGTTGACAGAGTTTGGAATTGAAGGCAATATATGATTCAAGCCACATTGAGATTGGTCGAATGAAAGCACTCTTTCAATTCTATTTACATTCATGCTGAGTTTCACATAATATTGGAGTTCTCCGTAATAAAGTATATACAACTTTCTTGGACGAAAGATGTGGACTGAATTGGTCTTGTTTAATGGTCAAATCTTGATTTTCAGTTACTTTGTGATCGAAAATCATGAGTTTCGGATAAACATTTTTCGGTTAGGATTTTTTGTTAAGATTTTTGGTTAGAGTTTTCGGTTAGATTTTTTTATGATTTTTTTTGGTTAAAGCTTTTGGTTAGAGTTTCGGTTAGACAATGCAGAAATTTAACACATGTTCAAAATATCGATCAGGGGTATGCATCTTATATGTTTATAGGGCACAAACATTTAAGTACAAGAAGACTGGTCATACAATTACGTTTTGGGGGGCGATTGACGTTTTTAGCTACTACACATATTTATTATGAAAAATTATTAATGTTAGCAATGGAGTAATGGTAGACTAATGTGGATAACATGGTTTATTAACGTGGCCGATGTTGTGAAGAAAAAAAAATAAAAATATTTTTGCCCAGCCCACTTTTTTGCCCCAAGTTTTAACATTTTTTTGCTCCGAGTTTAAGTTGTGATCTAACCAAAAAATTGGGGCCCAGAACCCTACTACCAATTATATTGAATATCTGTAGATATTGATTGAGATACAAATAATGTTCTACGTATGAATGATGTCAAAATATGGGCTTATTATATTTGTATTTATATTTTCTACTTACCGTAATACTAGGGGAAATTTTGTATTTCCAATTTGTAATATTATTAAATTTTGTAATGTTTTTCTCATATTAAAGAAAAAAAACATTAAGTAATGTTTCATATTTTGACTGTTCTACAACTTTATTTAAAGGATTAAAGAATTTTGTAACATAAACGACTCTTTTTTTTAAAATTATTTTAATATTTTTGATTAGATCAATTTTTCGTAGATATTTTATCTTGGCAAAAAATGTATAATCATTATTAATGTTACCAAGTTATCAATAAATCATTACAAATTAATAATATTAAATAATATTCTAGAAAAATATAATATACCAAAATTGTAGAATAAGAATAAATATCGGATAAATTAATCGGAAAAAGTATGTACAAAATATACAAAATGTACATGTGGATATTATGTCATTGTCGAACATTTTTTTTATAATAATTTTTTTATTATACAAAAATAAGTTTTTTTTTTTTTTTACGCGTTAATTATACGCGAAATAATGATCCACAAATCCACAATTACTTAATCTGGCAAATTTTAATAATGTGAGGTGAAATGATTAGCAAGCTTTAATCAGTAAAACAAAGAATTATAATAAAGGGTCAATAGTGTCACATTAAATAGTTCGCACAACATATTTTTTTTTTCCTTGTTTGAAATAAACAAGGAGGTTAAGAATTTTTTACGGAGTAAAAATTATTAATATTTTTAACCAGTATTCCAAATAAGTGAAATTTTGATTATTGATTTTTAAGTTTTATTAGTTAATAAATTTATAGTTGTTACGAATGTAACGATATCCTTTGTTTAGTTCATGCTTTTTTTAGGTTTTCACTTTTTATGGAAAAATATTTACATTAAACGGTGAATTTGTTTGGTCTTTAAAAATACAAAGAAAGTTGGATGTAATACAAGAATAATAAACAAAGATCTTGAAGATCTAAATTTTTATTCGAACATTTTTTATTTTAACAATGATCCTGTAAACCCTGTTAACCCAAACAGAATATATGTATATAGATATTCGATGAATTTTTTTTTTGGATAAATACAACGAAAAAAATTTGCGGAAAAAAAAAAATAAAATAATAATACCAAAGTTCCCTACATTATTTACATTCTTTCCTTTTTAACCTTTATTTCTCCTCCCCTCTATTATAATCATTCTATTGTTCCCATTTTCAAGATGCCATCTCTAGATATTGAAATGGAACCAATGATAATAGAAAATAATGATGAAAAAGCGCCTTTATTACCAATATTAAAAACTTATGTTATTACTACTCCAAAATCCGCTAAAAAGAGTTTTTTTTCTAAATTTACTTCTTATCTCCCAGAAAGTACTTTACCATATATTAGTAATTTAAGTGATTTATTTATTCAAATTAAAAATAAATTACCTTCTCCTAAATTATTTAAATTACCTTTTTCATTTTCAAGAAGACGTTTATTAATTTATATTACCTTATTAAATTTATTCTTTTTATATCGATATATTCATGGTGGTCCATTTCATCCATTATCATGTCAATTGATTGGTTTAGGATGTCCTAATAATATTATTAGTGGTTTTACCTCTCAAGAATTTTCTGATGTTCGTCAAGTTTTTTTGGAAAATTTTGAAAATGGTCAAGAAGTTGGAGCTCAAGTTAGCGTTTATTATAATAATGAATTGGTAGTTGATTTATCTTGTGGTTTCGCTGATGTTTCTACTGGTAAACCTTATGATGATACAACTTTACAATTAGTATTTTCTAGTACAAAAGTACTTGCTGGTATAGTAGTTGCAAGATTAGTTGAACAAGATTTATTAGATTATAATTCTCCTATTTCTAAATATTGGCCTGAATTCGCTCAAGGTGGTAAAGAAAATGTTACTCTTTTAGATTTAATGGTACATAGAGCTGGTGTTGGTTTTATTGATTCTCATGATATGTCAGTTCAAGATTTATATGATCTTGATAATTTATCTGAAATTCTCGCAAAACAACCTCATAATTTTAATGGTGTCCCTAAAAGAGCTTATCATGGTATATCACGTGGTTGGTATTTAAATGAAATTGTTAGAAGGGTTGATCCCCGTCATCGTACTATAGGTAGAATCGTATCTGAAGATATTGTTCCTGAATATAATATTGAATTTTATTTAAGTACAAATAAGCTTCTTAAAGATCGTTTATCAAATATTTATACTTATCCTTTAGTAAGAATGTTATCTAAAATGATTTTACCAGAAAAATTCCTTAGTGAACCATTACATCCTATTTTCTTTCAAATGATGGATAAAAATTCTGATGCTTATAAATCTTTAATATTAACTGCTCCTGATCAAACTCAACAACCACAAGATTGGAATCATTTTGAAATGTTAATGCCAGAAGGTCCTTCTTATAATGGTGTAACAAATTCTCGTTCTATGGCTAAACTTGCTGCTATTATGGCCAATAAAGGTGAAAGTCTTCCAATTGTAACTTCAACTCCCACTGATGATCTTCCTCTTGATTTACAACAAAATTCATTATTGAAAGAACCTCGATTAATATCTGATAAAACTTATGATTTAATCGCTACTCGATTGGAACCAACATTTGATACTGTTTTACAAGAAATTATTACTCCAAGTGTTGGTGGTTTTGGTTATTTCCGTCTTAAAGGTTTAGAAGATGTTGAATTCTTAGGTTGGGGTGGTTCTGGTGGTAGTATATTCTTATGGAATCAAGAATTAAAAATTGGTTTCTCTTATGTAATGAACGCTTTTCATACTGCTCTTCTTGGTGATGATAGAAGTCTTGCATTATTAAGAAAAGTAGTTGATATTGTTAAACAACAACAACAACAACAACAAAAAAATTAACAAATCATCCCTATTATTTTTATAAAACTCTAGGATTTCATTGTATATTTTTTTTTTTTTAGCATATTTATAAACTTTATATACACTCATTTTTTTTTCAATCATTGTACACTAATCATCATTCATTTTTTGCATTATCATCACAATAGAATTATTATAATATAGAACACATTCATTATTCAACTTTTCACACATATATATAGCATATATATAGCATAAACTTATTTCATTTGTATCTATTCACTTGTCTTTTTTTTTTTTACTTAAACCTAAAACTTTATATATATATATATAATCATAATATATATATAGTTTATAATTTCATTCAAATTCAATTGTAAATGAACAATTAAATTCTCAAGTAAAAAAATTTTAAACAATCTTTTAATAAAAAAGAATATATAATAAATACATTTTCCGAATTATTTTAATTGATTTATAACAGATAATGAAATAATTCCTGCCGTAATCTTTTAATTACTTTTTCTTGTACTGTATACAGTATACAGAAAATATCGCTAAAATTATTAAATACGGGTAATAATGGGCAAAGAAAAATAATAAAACTGATCAGACCGTTTTTAGTTCCTATGACTTTTACTATGATACTTTTGGGAAGATCCTCTACTACCCTTTATATTATGTAGTTAATTATAACGGAAAAAAGTATTTTTTTATTAGATATCATATCGATCTTGCCGCTAAGGAAGAAATGAGTCCGAGCTGCGCAAAAACATGAAAAGGGTAAACTCTTATCGATTCTGGTTCTTAATGAGAAAAAAGGGTAATAGATTTAAATATTATTATTGAATTTTGATTGATAAAGCAAAATGATAAGGCGGATACTGACAAAAAAAAACAACAGATACAAAAATATAAAATAGTCGCAGTCATGGATGAAATGCCTTTTTTTTTATAAAATAAATATATTATGTGTGAAAATTATTTTTTTTAAAAAAAAGCTGTTATTTCGCGTTTATCAAACCGCTAAATCGAAGGCTTCTTCAGGATGAATAAGTTGTACATTTAGGTCTCAATCTCAAAAATTTGCAATCCGAGTATCTGACACAATGAAATAAATATTAAATGCTTGATTTGGACAAATTTCTTGTATATAACTAATAAAAATGCCTTGATACAGATGGACAGAATAAATGCATTTAGTTCCTTACAAACTTGTCCAAAAATTGCAACGAATTTTAGTAAATCTGATAGCATTCATCATTTCTATCGTTAAAATTTACTCCTTCGATAATCGATACACTCAGTTCATACCAAAAAGATCAAGTCAGGAATGCGGCACTGTTAATGATGCAATTGTATCATTACATACATTTTTTTATTAGAAAATGATTAATAAGAAATTAATTTTCCGCTGGCTATATGCTTGCGCATTGCCGAAATAGTTTATACATGCCGAAATTGTCGAAATTGCCGAAACTGTCGAAAATGCCGAAATGGTTTCGGTTAGTCGAAATAGTTTCGGTAAGTCGAAATTGTCGAAAATGCCGAAACTGTCGAAAAATGCCCGAAATGGTTTCGGCACGTCGAGATAGTTTCGGTAAGCCGAAATTGTCGAAAATGCCGAAATGGTTTCGGCACGTCGAAATATTTTAAGCCGAAATTGTCGAAAATGCCGAAATGGTTTCGGCACGCCGAAACTCGTCAAAAATGTCGAAATAGTTCGGCACGTCAAAATCAGTGAAAATGCCAAAATAGTTTTGACAATCAGTCAACAATTTTCACAATTTTGTCACGTCTAAACTGTTTTTGCATTACAGGTCATTATTTGGCCTTTTGTTTCGATCGAAAATCTATTTATACAGATAAAAAAAAAAATAACAAATAATGCTATTTTCCTTGGGCATTCTTTACGCATATCACAAAAATTTGCTAAATTGATCAATTCCGACATAAATTTACAGTTTAGATCATTTATTAAATCCACTCATAGAATTATATGTTTACATATTTTTATTCAGTTTTTGTTAAATAGTATGATACCACGCAAATTAGGTAATAAGGGTAGTATAATTATTTCTATATGATAAAGGTTTGATAATATGTCCGGTATAAATACACTTCTTCACACTGATGGTGTGTATATTTGACAATTTTTGAAATGACTCTAAATGACATTCATCGAATGATCTCATCATTTTAAGGTCATTTTCTATAATATTGGTCAAATTTAACTTAATGCAAAGTTAAAGTGAACCAAAATTAAGAATGAAAAAATTAAAGGTACTATTAATAATTTTAACTAGAAATATCACATAAATGCTAATAAATATACTACAATATATATTAATAATAAATTGAATGATCTCTATCGCTTTGTTTTTCTTTCTTTTTAGATATCCTCTGAAGGCTTTCTGGATTACTACGGCGCTTTGAGTACTACGGCTAAAACGACAAAACACTGGACAGATGAGAAAATGTAAACGAAACGCTTGATCTCTAGATCCAATATATATTACTCCAATATATATTTAATGTGATCAATTATTTTGCATTTACCATCTCTAGTAACCATTGATCTGATTTTAATTTTGTTTTTTCTTTACTGATGGTATCGAATCGCTCGTCATTCGTCATTGAATCTTTGATGTATTTAGATCGCTCGCTATCATTAGCCTGAACCATTATTAATTTTCGCATTCTTGCTGTATCATAATAAATAGTGTTCATAATATCAGAAGAAGAGTCTTTTAATTTGGTGAAATAGATGCCATACAATTGAAGCCAAAACCGTCAATTCATACGAATCTATTATTGAGTTAACCGTAGAAAGTTTCAAGTAATGGAATGAAGGGAGCCTCGCATATCTTATCTCCTTAAAAAACATTCAAGAAGGTCGTTGTTGAAAAATATCATCGGAAACCTTATTCTTTAGGTGAAAAGAGTTAGATGGTTAGATACATTATAATGACCAAAGCTGGAAATGGTAAATAGTTGAAATCCGGAATATTTTATTATAGATATATGCTATGATTGCAACTCATACTCATGGAAAAGGATATAAATACACTTACCAAATTTTTCCACCGTCTACAGTTATCATAAACGCACTTTCTTGCTTTTCTTCTTTTTCTTCTTCATATCATTAGTCAATTGAATAATAGATGTGTATATGCATCTTATTATCTTTAAGAGCATTATTCTTTCTTGATTAGAAAACGAATTAAAAAATTCTTTTCAAATTATGAATAATAATTGATAAATAAGCAATAAAGCACAGGGTTGTCTACTATAATAATGAGAAATGACAACTTCAGAATTATTTGTGCCATTTCATTTCTTTCTTGAAGCATTCTGCTTCCCGTAAATAAATCATTCTTTTCCAAGCATAAAAGAGAATTCTTTCTCTCGTTCATGAGGCTTCGTTTTCGCGAAGCATTCAGAATAATCTGCAAACATGAACATAGTTAAAGATAAGTCCAAGATAACTTGAGAAGTAACCTTTTTAACCGAAAAGACTTGTCCGTGAATGCCTTGGTAAATAAGCGGGCCCAATTTTCTTACACCGCGTAGCGGCTCTAGCTAATGTATCGTATGGTTGGTCCATTAATGAATAATATAAACAATTACTATTCGTAGCTTCCAAAATGTACAAATAATAAAGAATAACTTTTGTTTAATTGTTATATTGTGTTGTCGCACAGATTGATCTAATGACCATCTCAAACTGACTCATTTCTTGATTGTTTAAGATCACATGATGTCAATCAGAAATGGATTGTATAAATGAAGAATTGCTGAAAAAAAATATTATTGGGACCATTAACTGTTGATGCCTTGTTTTATCCGGATTCCAAAAGTGGAACTGCATTTTCCTGTTTCTTTTAAATATTTCAATGACATAATAACAAGATTTTTTTTATACTCAAACTTGTTTAAAAAGATTTATTATTTATTTATTTATTTTTTAATTAAATACGTTAAATCAATCAAAAATTCTATATTATTACTATAAATTACTTTTTTTTAATTAAATTTATTATTATTATTATTTTTTATTATTATTATTTTCTTTCTTTCTTTTTTTTTTAATTATAATTTCTATCAGCAAAATATATTCCTTCTTGAACAACCCATTCAGTATTTTCACCAGTTTTCTTAGTAGCAGATACTTCTATTTGTCCATTAATAGGATTATTATATACATATTCCTCATTTGCAAATAAATATGCAGAAGTTTCTGCATGTAATAATTGAAATTTTTGTTCTCTTAACCAATATGTAGATTTTTCTAAGCAAATTACTTTCCAATTATCTCCTACAAAAAGAGTAAGAAAATTTTATTTTATTAAATTGAACTTTATATATATATATAATATAAATAAATATTATGAAATTTTCAAATAGTTTAATTATTTACCTGTATCTAATCCATCAAATGCACTAACTTCTTGTTGTTTTGATATTGGTGAACGATGATGATGACTATGTAAAAATTTATTAGTACCTGAATGTTTTAATCTAATAACTGATCCACATTTAATTGGTTCTCTATAAATAAAAACATAAAAAATATTATTTAAGAATAAATAAATAATATAAATGACTAGAGAAATCGGTTAGAATTTTAGATTATTTACCCTCTTGGACATGATTTACCATGAGCTCCCTTTATTATCCAGAGTGATTCTGGGTCATCAGCATCCGGAAGTCCTGTAACACTTTGTTGTCCTGATCCACTCCCTAAAGAAAAATAATTTTTTTTTTAGTTTAGATGATTTTATTTATTTTTTCTTTTTTATCAGAATAATTCTTTTGATTGTAATTTACCATATGCTACAGAATGTGAATGTAATTTATAACTTGAAGGTATATGAGTCATTTTAATTGCTGAACCACATGTAACTATAATAATAAAGAAATTAATTAGATATTTAAATATACAACATAAATATTTAACAAATATTAAATTACCTTTTTCAAATTCTGTTAAGAATTCGAATTGATTAATCGATTATACCAGAAAAATTCCGAGTTGACCGAATTGATCGAAGAAAAGAAAAAAAAAAAGAAGTTAAAATTTTCGTCAGTAAATAAAACTTTATCAAAGAATAATGATTATCACAAAAAAAAAAAACCTTCGTCAATTTCCAGAACTTGACTATTTATCATCAATATCACGAGAAAAGTCGTTATAGCAAAAATTATCTTGAACTTCATTTTTTCTCTCTTTTTTTTAAAAAAATTTCAATTAATTAAAAAAAAATTATTAAAATAAAAAATATTTGATTTTTGATTTTGATTTGATATATTTTTTTTTTTTTTATTTTTACTTTGTAAATTCTAATTTCTAATTTATAAATCAATTTTTAACCTAAAAAAAAGGTCATGGGAAAGGTTAAATGATAAATATTAAGAGAATTTATAAAAAAACGCAAATATATCTTTTTTATGTTAAATTGATACTTGGTCGAACGTGATTGGTTACATATTTATTGATTTTTTATTGGTTGTGTAACATATAAAAATCGATTCTCGTATTAAAACGAATATTATACGAATCTTAAATAATATAAAGTAAATTGCTCATTATTTTTCTGTCTTCTTTCTTTCTCTTTTCTTGTTTCATATATTTCATATAATAATATAATATCTATATAATATCTTAAAAGTAAATATAAACTTAAAAACGTAATTATAATAACATAATAATAAAATGATTAAGGGAAAAAAATACATATATACATATTAGTAATTTACATAATGCGACACTCATTTCCACCAAATTGACTCCTTGCAATAATTTCCATTTCTTCACTAACTTCTTGTCTACCATTTTCTTCCCTTTTAGCTTTAACTTCTCGTGGGAAATAAAGTTTTATGAAATTCTGCAAGGGTATATCCAAATTGCCTTTTTTTAAAAAATAAATGTTAGAATATATTAGATTAAGATGTAAATAATTTCTCATCCACATATGTAAAATAAATTTGAATACTAACTTGAGTCTGCTTTATGTACCGCATCTTCGTATCGACAAATTGGACAATTGCGCATCTTTTTACGTTCGGATTTAATGAGACAACGTACACAAAATACGTGTCCACAACATAATCGAATTGGTTTCCAGTAAATGACTATCATTATATTAAAAGAGATTGTAAAGTTATTATTTATATATTGTAAGATCAAATAAATTCAAACATTTAGAGATAAAATAAAACGTACAAGTACATATTGGACATGTATGATCCTCAATTTGTGGAGTGATTGTAGATAATTGCTTCTATTTTAATAAAAATTTTTTAAAATTATGTATTTTTAGCCGGTAAATCTGAGAAAGTAGTAAAAAAAAAAATCACTTACATTCATTACTTGACACAGAGATTTACCCATAGTTCCGGTAAAATATGAATCATGTTTCAATAATTTTCCAAATTTAAAACTGGCACTACATATATATAAATAAAGTGAGTAAAATTTTTCGCTAATTACGAATAATAAAGAATACATACGTTAAATATGTTCGCTTATCATGTTTTTTAAGAATTTTTGACATGGCGGTCTTATTGATATATTGAAATTGTTTCATCATTATCAAATCATTATTAATCTATTAGAAAATTAATTAAATATAAATTCAGACTTCAGACTATCTTCATGTGTCATTTATATCGAATATTCATTTTTTTATACTCACACTTAAAAATTCTTGAAATGCATCTTTTGAAGAACTTAATTTAAATTTACGTGGCTAGAAAATATTGAAGTGTAAGTTATTTAACTTTTAATATAACTTAGAATGTAGTTAGTATAATTAAAAATTACCAAATCTGTCCTAGATAGTTCGTCAGAGAACCATTTGAATTGCTTTTGAGCAAATTCCAAGTCGTGTTCATCACGATCTGCTTCGGTGTTCCCAATAAAAATTTCTGCTCGTAAATAAAGTTGGAAAATTTCGCGCCACGTATACATATCTTTCTTATATGGAGAAGTCTTAAAAGAGAAAAATTAAATCGTTTAAAATGAATAATTAGTCATAATAATACAAAGAATTTTATAAAAACTTACCACTTTGATCAAAAGATCGCCAAGTCTCTTAACCCTATCCATGTATTCATCTTTATTTTGTTGTTGAAGTTGATTTAATTGCGAAACTTCTTCTAAAAGAATATCAAAGAATTCGCTATCTTTTTCAAGTTCAATACACGTCATTCTATAATATAAATAAAATTTTAATTTTATATCCATTTAAATATGAGCAAATGAGCTAAAAAAAATGTCACCTGTGTAATGATTGATTCATAGTGGAATTATTACAGAGAGAAATATTTTCCGCAATAATATCATCGTGAGAGTCAGAGGAGGAAGTAGTAGAATCTGTATCGTTTGAATCGGTTGAAGGTAAGGAAAGCGACGACGATACATAACATGAATTACATTTCGTGAAATCAGATTGAATGATTTCAAGAGTATGTCCTGTTAGAGGATGAGACAATCGGATATCAGGAGAATAAGCATCCAAATCGAGTTGAATATAGGATCGAATATGAGTTGGGTTGACTATTAAAAAAAAAAAAAAAAAAAAAAAAAAAAAAAAAAAAAAAAAAAAATACCAAAAATTAAAAAAAAAAAATTTACTGCGTAAAATAAAAATTTAATAAAAACTTAGTTAACCTTCAGAGGAATATTCCATTTTATAACCTTCCGTAGCATTCAACACAGATTTACGAATATCTAGAGAAATTCCTTTATCATTCAATTCTTGAACGATTTTATGAATGCATTTCTTTAATGTTTTGTATTGGATGGCGAAAGGTCTCCATTGAGAAGGAACGTCTTCAATAGTTCGTCCTAAACTCTTTCCAAATTTCATTTTTTTGAAAATGAGGAAATTTATTGGGTTAAAAATGAATAAATAGGGGAACGACTTTTAAATGAAGAAGAATAGTAGTTTAGGAAAAAAATGGGAGTGAGTTGGGGGAGCGAGAAGCTTGAATAAATCGGTTTTTTTTTTAAATGCAAAAATAATCTGCAAAAAAAAGGCTAAATTCGGCTCGATAAGATTTAGGTACCCAATTCGAATTTAATGTAATCATTGAAATACTTTTAAAATTCTAAAAAAAAACTTTACAGAAAACCTAGTTTTCATTTACTTAAATAATGAATATTTTTTTTTCAAGATTAACCATAATTGGTTATTTGTTAATGGATCTGCAATCAAAAACTTGAACAAAATTGGAAGTCTCGAGACCTCACATGACTGCCTTTTATGGACTTTAAAAATGCAGTGGCGCGACTAGCGCCCTGTACCAAGTCTTATGAAAATGGCATCATTATAACATACATAGACGCCCTCAAATTATTATTATTGTCCCGTGAGAGAATTCTATAAAAGAAAAGTACGATTGGGAATCAAAAATTTTTTTTTTTTCTTTTTTTTCATTGTTCAATTGATTACAATCATAATAACCTGTGTTCTACAATTTTTTTCCATGATAAAATATTACATTAAAAACATAAACAAATTCATTTCATTCGTTTCTTACTTAATTTGTCGGAAATTTTTTTTAATATAAAGCGCATGTATAATAAAAAATCACCTATAGTAACTGAGTTAGGACCCATGAATTTTTAATTCTTACAGCTTTGTGATTGTTTGTATTTGAAGGAGTGTGGAGTATTAAGAAGAAATCATCTGTAAATGGCCAGATTTTCACATTATTTATGCATCTACAGAAAAACAAACAAATTAATTCGATAAATCACATGATATGTACATTTAATATACTGTATATAGCTTGGATATGTGTAACAATCCATCATTAAACCGGGGTAGAATGTTCCTAAAATTTTATTCGTCTCTCTCTTCACTCTTTTTTTTTTTCCTCGTGAAATTGATTAATTAATTACTCCACCGAACGGTTTACATTTTTTTTTTTTCATATCTGATATGTAAAATATGTCGGTAATAAAAAATCAACGGGAGATCATGAGATCATGAGATCAGCATGTGATTTATCCATTAAGAAAATGGTTTAAAAATAGAAAATATAATTATGCAGTAAAATGTCAAAGAAGCACAATTGAAGCCATATGTCCCAAAGAAAAAATATATGCTATTTATATTATTTCCCCAATAAGGGATTTGATGATATGAAATAGTAGTATCTTCTATGTAGAATTGTGTAGTAATTATTACCTGATATGCAAATTACACAGGAAAATTCTCTTTTTAGTGGCTTATTTGTTTACCTTGCTGCAAAATTCTTTGGCGACTGTAACTGATATGCATGATTTTATTTATCGAATCATTATATATATAAAAAAAAAATGTTTAATTCGAGGAAAAAAAAAAAATCTGGGGGAATCAAAAGAAGACGAAAAAAATATAAAAATTTTTTCTCAGGCAGAGTAGTTTATTACTTTATAAAGTTAGATAGTTGGCGCATACCGCGTTCTAAAGATAAGATAAGTAAAATGACCCTTTTTTATTGCAGTACACGATAACAATTTGTTATTTATAATCATAAATTACGTAAAACGAATATGTTCATTTTAAAGTTCAAAAATAATCGGAAATATCGACAAATTTGATTTTTCATGTATTGAATATTATCTATCAATTTATCTTTCAATCACATTTACTCTATTCCTTATCAGTTATTACAAAAAAAAAAAAATTTACAAAATCATTAATTTCAAGTCTTTATATTTATATCGTTATTTCATAATTTCATAATTTTTAACTTTTAAACTAAATTTATCCATCATAATTGGAGTATTTTTATATTTCTTTCTCCTCCCAATTTATATCAGTTATTTATTCGAAATGATTTAAAATTCTTTTATTTGTTTGAATAAGTTCAATTTCTTTCTGAATTCCCGAATTAAGGCAATACATGTACGCCTTTCTTAAAATTATTCGATGTCGATCATTTAATCTAGCGCTTTTTTTAAAATTCCTTAATTTATTAAAATTATACTTCGAATTAAACTGAAAAAGTCTTTTTCAATGCAGATACAATATTTAATGTGCGTGTTTAATCTTAATTTTGATTTTTTGAATTGGGTTATCAACAAAAAATCCTAAAAATCAATATTGGGTGCAAACTTAATGACGTGACATAACTTTTAGTTAAGTCACGTCATAGACGTAGAAAAGCATAAGTTTGCATCAAAGTGATTTAATTACTAATTATTTTATAATAAAATGTATAGACGTAATATTATATAACGTAACTTAAGTCACGTCATAGACGTAACTAGGACATAACCCTAAGAAAGAGTTAAGTTTGCATCTCTAATTATAATAAATTGCGTTTCATACTTCGTTCATTTTTATACGAAAAGTGCCCCTAACTACTATACTTATACTGCTAAATACATGATCTGATTTCTTTTTACTAGAACTTGCAAGAAAAATATGATTACAAAACATTTATCATCCAATAAAAATGATTATTAGTAATGATTAAAGGAAAAAAGAACTTCGGAATTAATCGAGTACGACCGGTTGAATCCGATTTAGTCATCCAATATTTATACTTGGTAAAGCTTAGGTGTAGGTTTTTTTATTAGGGAAGTTGAATTTATGATTAATCCCAAATCAGTAAAAGTTTGTGTTACATTCGGGTCATTAAAATCTCGGTTATTGAATCTGATGATCACTATCATTTTCTCTTTAGATTCAATTTTTTTTCACTTTTTTTTTTGCTTTAATTTAAAAAAAAATAATCCATTGCTTTAGATAAAATAATTATTGATAAATTTAAAATCTATTATAAAATTTATTTATGGATTCGTATAATTCTAATAACACTAATAATACTAATGGTACTAATGGTACTAATGGTACTGGAAATGTTAATAAAAATAATGAATTATCAGGTACGGGTGTCTTTTTTAAAAATATAAATAAAAATTTTTCTTCTGAAATTGAAAAATCCATGGGATTAGGACGATATTAGGATGGTTTTAATGGTTAGGATTGATTATTATCAAATTAAATAACCGGAAAGAAAAACAAAAAAAATTTGATTAATAAAATTAATAAAATTTTTTTATTTTTATTTTTTGGACAGTATAGTTATTGTTGAAAGGTTAAAATCATCAGATGAAAAAGATTTAAATGATCCAGATTGTGAAATAAGTGAAGTTGAAGTATCATCAGGTGATTTCCTATTAAAATTTCCAAGAGGAGCTTATACTTCTGCTAGAACTGTTAAAAGAAAGTCTATTATGGATTTACAAAGTCATGTTAGTCGTATGGTACATTCTCTACGATTAATGAAGTTTATTCCTGAAAGTGAAGTTCCTACGGAAAAATCTCAAGATAATAAAGATAATGAGTTTGAAGCTGAAGAATCATCACAAATTACACGAGAATTAATTCCATATAGAAAATCCGATACTTTTAAAAAATTGATTATTCCTATATTAAGAAAAGGTTTATCAAGATATTGTGAAATTAAAGGTCTTCTTTCTCATAATAATAAAAGGGAATGTGAAGATGAAATTAAAGTTACTATTCTTGTTTGTTATTCCTTTAAGGTAAGAAAGATTGAAAAAATAAATTTTCTTTTTTTTTTTTAAAAAAAAAAAAAATATTTATTAATGACGACTTTAATTATTTTAAAGGAGAAAAGGCCTATTTTAGTTGCTCATTTTATAAATCTATATTCTTTAAATACATCTAGATGCAAGGTAAATATGAAATTTTGTAGAAAAAGATTTTTTTAAAATTTTATTTTAAATATTTCATCTATAGGTTGAAATTTATGGAGAACCAAGGAAATCTGCTGAAGCAAAAGACTCACAATGGGTTCGGTACGTTTTTATTTTCATAATTATTATTTTATAAAGGCTGAATTTTTAAGTTTCTTTTTTAGTGATAGAAAATCACTTGAATCAAGTATGCAGACTGGATTTAATGAAATCATACTTTTGGATTCTAATACGCAAAACATTTATGAGGGTTTAAGTTCAAACTTTTTTGCAGTATTATACAACCCCGATAAACAGGAGCCATTAGTTGTAACTGCACCTATACATCATGTTCTTGAAGGGACCATATTAAAAATTGTTAGAATGATCTGCGAAAGAGACAAAATTGATTTCCAATTTTGGTTTCCTAATGCTAATGATGCTGAACAATGGAAAGGCGCGTTTATAACGAGTAAGTTATTGAGATTCTACGGAAGCATTTCCATCATAACGGATATTAACTTATCATCATTATTTATTTTCAGGCACGTCTCGATTAGTTCTGCCAATTGAGTTAATAAAGTTTCGTAATGGAAGGTTAGTATAGATAAAGTAATTCTTTTTTATATTAATCGCAAAAAAAATTTATTTAATCCATAACTAAAATTTTCTTTAAAAATTCAGACCATTTGTGAAATTACCCCCGCATAATAATACAATTGAACATATAAAAAATGAAGTAGAAAAAGAAATTTTTCACAGAGCATATCGTATTTTATGGTAGAACTCTTATTATCATTATTAATATTAATTAATTAACTCGTAGAAATACTTATTTATTAGCCAGAGGTTTTATTTTTAGAATTTCAACCTAAACGGCTTACAATTAAACACACTTTGGAATCAATATTAATTATTAATAAAAATGTTTTCACATATTTTATTGAAAAAAAAAGATTTTTTTTTTTTAAAGAAAAAAAAATTTCTAATTTATATCCCGAAGCTTCTCTTTCAGAATGTGTTTTAGTGGTAATAGGGGATTTGCCACCGCTAAACGAGTAGCTCGAATCAGGAAGATTAGAAAGCTCCAAAACTCCCTCTTTCAATACGGTTTATTATCTTTTTGATCATCAAAATATTTGTTTGCATCAATATAACTTTGTAAACCACCAACATCAATTCTACCTTGAACATTTTCAGCAAAAAATTTAAATTTATTATTATTTATAACCCAAGCTAAAAATTTTCCTGTAGCATCACGATCTTCTAAAGTATGATTAGGATTATTTTTTGATTCTTCTAAAAATTCTTTAAGTAATTCTAAAGATTTATTATGTAAAAAATAAAAACAAGGACAAGCTATACGTGAATTTGTTGATTGTGGAGAAGGTTTTTCTAAAAAATTAATTACTTGATTATTTTCATTAAGTTCTAATATACCAAATTTACTTACAACATCATCATTAACTTTATATGTTGTAACTAAACATGCTTCATCATCATCATTAGAATTAATTAAATTAAATTTTTCATATAATTTTTTAAATTTAAAATCTTTTAAAAATAATGTATCACCTCCTATAATTAATAAATTTGAATTTTGTAATGATGAAAATTTTTTAATAGTAAAATATATATCTTCTACAGCTCCTAATCTATTTTCATTTGATGTAGTACCATCATTAATAATATTATTAGTAGGAATATTATGTGTTTCCGCCCATGAAATAAATGATGAATATGCCGTTGAATTTGTTACAATATATAATGATGTTTTAATGTCAATATTGGATTCCATTAACGTATCAATCCAATGTGTTATTAAAGCATCTTTACCACCTAAAGGTAAAAGTGCTTTAGAAATTCCTAAAAGGTGTGAATATTTTCCGGAAGTATCATTGAGAAGGTCTCGTTGAAGTCGAGTTCCATATCCTGCTCCAAGAATTAAAACTTTAAGTGACATACGATACTACGCGAAGAGAGGAGGAGCGTTTTTTTCGTACAACGAATAAAAAAAATTTCTATATAGATAATAAGGTTGGCTAACTTAAATAGAAAAATTATCTATTTACAAAATCAGCACTACTATAATCATTTATAAAAAACATTTTATATAAATTTAAATTATTAAAATTATTAAATATGATGATGATTTAATAATAAAATTTTTTAAAAAAATAAAAAAATTTAAATTCAAAGGAAATAGACTGATATTCATTATTAAATTTTCATTAAATGATGTATCATACTATTATTAAAAGTTTAAACGAAAGAGTAAAACGGAAAATATATTATTGGTCATAATCCTAATATATAGTCTATGATTAAGTAATAAA
Organism: Oehlia diaphana; assembly: GCA_003833135.1. Taxonomy (NCBI): domain Eukaryota; kingdom Fungi; phylum Glomeromycota; class Glomeromycetes; order Glomerales; family Glomeraceae; genus Oehlia; species Oehlia diaphana. The sequence continues at coordinate 58,881 of QZLH01000010.1, forward strand.
ATATTATTATTAAAAACTATTCTATGAGAAATATTAATCATAATTTTTTTTTAAGAAAATACATCTAATTGCTTTTTAACATCACTACAATATTTTATAATAGATTTATATTCAGATTTATATCTGTTATTAAATCCATGCTTTTCATTATCATATGAAGAATTCAATTCACTATCATCTCTTTCGTTAACTTTAATTTCTTCTTCTTCTGATAACAAATCATCTTTTAATAACATCCATCTAGCTTTGTTACATTTTGCTCTTTCATCTAATAACCAATTGACATACTCACTTTCCGATAACCTTCTATCAATAGAATTTATTAATCGGAATGTTAATAATAAATCGTATCTTAATATTGCTACTTTTTTACGTGCAAATGATATTTCATCTGACATACGACGATGAAAATGAAGTAACCACGGATATGGTGGACGTGTAATTCTCGTACTCAAAAATTGTTTGTAGCTAAAAAAAAAAAAATAAGTTATAAGAAGACTTCAAAAAATAAACTACCCATTAATAATATTTTTAAGTACCTTGTAGGATCAACACCCTTTAGAGCTTTAGAACTTGTGTTCAACACATATTCTTCAATGTCACGAATATAAACTGCAGGTGGTGTAGCATTTGTTCTGAAATTTTCTGTAGCTGTAATCGATGGAGCATTATATCCAGTTCCCATTAATAAATAAATATTGAATAGTAATGATAATGTTAAAATAATTCCAACTATTCTAATAGATGACAAGTTGGTTAAAATTTCAATAAAAGCTGAAATTGACTTGTCCAATAATCCTATTAAATTTTCCATAGTTAATAAATTTGCCTTTTTTGATCTTTTTTGTTCATTAGGTGGACCAGCTTTGTTTGCTGATGTCCCAGCTGTTTGCAACTCTTCACCACTTATTAATTTTGTTCGTGGTTTATGATGACGATGGGAGTGAGAACGACGACGTAATGATGAAGCTGGGTGTGATCTTGGTGAACTTGGATCTAAAAGCTTACGCTGTGCTATATCTGCATTAACCAAGGACATTATATCTGTTACGGTCTCTGATAAACCTGTCATTGTAGCTTTCCGAATTAAAGGCTTAACCATTGGTGATTTGAGCCATTTAATACCGATATAGCAATTTAATTTGCAACTTGTTTTTGAAATATAAGTAATACAAAACTTGATCATTGGTATAAATGAATCATTATACGGGATATCTAATGCATTGGTTTGGCTTAAAACGCTGTAACAACTAGAATATACAACGAACAAATTTTTTAGAAAAAAATGAATGATTATTCCAAAATAATTACAAGCGCAGTAAAGATAACTTACAGGTAATCATCGCGTTTCTTGCATATTTGAGTCTCTATACAATTACTTTCTTTCACTTTAGCTATCAGAAAAGTTGTAACCAAGTTATTAATACGCGACGTTATATTAAAAGGTATTTAAACTAATTCATTAAAAGTAACCTACCCATAGGGTTATTAACAGGTATAATAAATTTAAATTCTCTCTTCCTTTCTCCGTTATCCATAACCCACGGTCCGCTATGTAATAACGTATTTCCTTTCTTTTTATGTAAACGAGACCATATCGTACTTTTCTCATCAAAAATCATATCAAAAAGTTTTTTAGCTGAAACAGGAAATTCATGTTCAACTTCAAATTTTTCAGGATGATCTGGACATTGACATTCAATAGGATCTTTAGGTGACGGAATATTGGATGGGAGATCATCTTTTTTTTTAAAATAAAAAATTTTAAATGGCTTTTACGATATATTTTTTAAATTGTAATTTAAGTTATTTAAGTTAAAATGAAAATAATATATTTCTACCTTCCGGTGACGGGATTATAATCATACTGGGTGTCCTTGGGGTGTTGGGACTACTTGTATATTAAAATAACAAAAAAGAATAAATATATGTAAACAAATTGTAAATTATTAATAAATACATTTTGTTATCTCCCTCATGTGAATCGTTAACAGAAATTCTATCGTGAGCAATAAGATCTTTATGATCATCATCTAAATCTCCACTTTTTTGATCTTTCGCTTCCGTTTTTTCCAAAGGTTTTTCATCTATCATAGAATTCTCATCCTTTTGCTCTGTGTTCTTTTCGGACACGGTATCATTCTTTTCTTCATTTTTAGGTCCACTTTCTAATTTCCACACAGCATCAAATATATGTTGTAAAGATACCGACTATAATATAAATAATTATGAATTTATTCAAAAGTAAAAATTATTATTAAAATGTTTATTAAATTTAACAAACCTTCTCTCCAGTAGAAAGTCTCCAGACTGTATGTGTCTTTTCATAAAAGTCACCTTTAGCGTCTAAATATGTCTTAATTACATACTAATGAATAATAAAACGTTAAAATATTATGAGCAAAAATTTATGAACATAATTTTAAAATTAAAGCAAAATAAATCCGAAGTAATTACATTTTGATTATTAGTGTTATCGATAAACTCTACAATTTGTTGTGTGTCGGTTGTCTTATAAACAATTGATTTAATATCTCGCCAACTAATCCAAAACTGTAAAAATAAAAAAATTCAATATAAAAGAAATAAGAAGTTTATCATGAACATAAATTGTGTCTTACCATATTTATGACACTCATCACCGTGGAATAAAAATAAAGTTTATCTTGTGTGATATATGCACGCCCTTTGAATAACATATTATCCTTATACCATGCACAATTAAAAACTAAGAGGAGGAGAATTAATTAATTATATTAGATTAAAAAGTTCATAAAGTAATAAAGTTAATTATAACTTACTATCTAATGCGTATTCGGCCTCAGTCGCACAGGAAAACAATATATGTAATTGCACATTATGAAGTAATAAGTTATGAGGATATTCAACAATAGACCCGTCAACACCAGACCCAACAGGCCCACTTCCGTTACGTTTAGTTCCATCTCCATCAGCTTCTTCATCCTCTTGTGCGTTACCCGTATTCATTATTAGATTCACAGCAGGCATTGCCCAATTCAACGTTCCCCAGAAATTTTGCTGATTAGCAGATGTTGAGGATTTCTCATTAGAGGATGATTGTGTAGTTGAAGATGAAGTTGTAACTGCATTATTATTCGTGGGAGGCGTCATCGACCCTTTTGAAGAAACACTATTATAATTATGATGTGCTAATTGAGATCTTGGATTAGGTAGATTAGACACTGATGTTGCTCGCTTTTTTGTTAACAAATTTGAATTACTTCGCTTGGTTTCCAAGGGTGGAGGTGGAGAAACTAACGAAGACGTAATTTTTAAGTCTGACGTTGAATTACCATCAATTTTATGACTTTCAGCAGAGTTAGATGAAGAAGCTTTATTAGTATCATGATCTCCCTCATTGGTGATAGATACATGTTGTTCATCCTCTGTTTCTTTATTAGGATTCACAGAGGCAGTAGAAGAGGAAGAATCAACTGATGAACGAAAAGCGTGACGTTTCGCGTTCTCAAATGCACTTATCCAATCTTTTAATTCTGTTTCGGTCTCAGCCTGCAGTATATATGTGGTCCTTTTAAATAAAATAACTTTTTTAATCACAGGAATGTTTCGAGAATTGTTAAACAAAATATTACATACTGTTTAGCACCATAAAAGACTTCAAAACAGAATCTTCTATCATGAGATGTATCTATCCGTACTTCGCATAAAAGTACACCAATTCTTTCACTCTCTTCGATAACTGAACGATTTTTACCATGTCCAACAGATGTCCACCAGAATATTCCATCTTTTAAATAAAAATACTTCCTGACCCAGGTATTTTTTCCGTTAGTGCGCATAAATAAATAGCCTTGCTTGGCAGGTGTTTCATTTGACATAGATGCTGGTGAAGGCGGGTGAGTTATTTGTAACGAATCGGAATTAGGATGAATAGTCATTCCACCGTCTGTATACTTTGTTAAGTTCCGACGTGGTTTATTTGAATTAATAGCTTCCTATAATTTAATTCAATAAACAATTTTAATTTCATATTGTATATCAAATTATTTGATTATTTGAATATTAACCTCCTCTAATTTTTTCCGTAAATCTTGAAGTAGAGGATTTTGACTCTCACACGTTTTCTTGCTCTAATAATAATTATAATTATAAATTAATATATAATTTATATAATTTAAAAACATTTAAATATTAGTAAAATAAAAAGGCCGCCCGTACTTCCGACAACCATCCTTTTAATCTTTCCAACTGATTCTCTGACCCTTTATGTACGATTAGACTTGATTCATGCATATCTAAATGCATAAATGTACTGGTCAAGAACTAGTACAAAAAATTAATAATTAATATATTAATAATATTAAGAATTAAATTTAAGTGGAAATTTCTTATAAGTAAAGTATTACTAACTTGTTCCATTACTAAATGATCTATAGATGTTCTAAATTGAACGATTTTAAGTGTATAATCTAATGCTGTTTTAATATAATTTTTTCGAACTTCATATAATTGAAACGCATCCTACAAAAAAAAATAATGATTTAATAAATTATTTAAATAATAATCAATCAATCAAAATAATCCTCTCTAATTCAAACCTCTCGCAATGCACTGGCTTCCTTATTTTTTGATTGGGAAGTATATTTTGCTAGCATACTATCATATCTTTCAAGTATCCGCTCATAACTACGACGTGCTTCCTATATTGATTAGTCTGATTTGTTAATATCGAAATATCGAATAATTGAAAATAATATAAGATGAAATGTACCTTGAATTCTTTTAGATCATTTCTTATGAAGTGTGAAATTGGCTGTAGTAATTTTTCATCAATGTCATTTACCTAATTAAAAATTGTACAAACAATTAATTTCTATAATCAAAATTTAGTTTGTTGATTGATATAATAATCTCTTTTTTTTACCAATTTTGCTTTAAATGCGTAAGTTGTCTGCAAAATATCAGCAAAAATTCTAGCTGCAGTAAGTGTAAAATCTCGATCTATTCATTAATAATTGGATATTGTTTAATTACTAAGTAAAAAATAATTAAATCGATTTAAAATTTTACCTAATAATGATTCTTCACTTGGAATTAACGTTGCTTTCTTTGCCAGGTTATTACTCGCTTCATTTAATTCTATCAGATAATCAAATTAGTTTATTATCTGGGAATATCTATTCTTTTCTGACGGAAAACTTACTGATAGATTCCTCCGAATACGATTTTATTGCTTTAAATAGCGCATCAAGCCATTTTTCAAAATGGTCAATTTGTTCTTCGAATTTTTTTACATTTGCCCGAAAGTTTGGGGTGTCGTGAACGGCTTCTCGAGGGTTTAAGCTATCGATAACAGATTCTGCTGGCAACGGAGGTGTCACAAGTATTGAAGACATTTTAAAAGCTCGCAATTTTAAAAAGATTATTTACAAAAAATGAATATTTTACCAAAAAAAATTTCTGGTAAATTCTCACGGGTATTACTAATTAATACGCCTCACCCACAAGCTTTACTTTAAATTATTAATTCTTAAAATTTAGCTATGCAGATTCGCATCATAACCTTTTACGCATGATATCACTAACATAAATAACATAAAAAAAGGCATTGATCATTGTAGAATGACAAAAGATTGCGAAAATCCAAATATCAAAATCGTATACTAAAACTAATAAATTTTTCATTGGCTAATTTGATTCTACGTTTAACAAATCCCCTTTCCCCCTCAAAATAAACATAATCCTTTCTTCCTTTTCAATGTCACAAAGATTTAACTTTATAATGTAAACTACTCCCTTTATTTTCAGAATAAAAGACTTGTAATTTTTCCCATCTCCTTTTTTTTAATATTGTTATTGGAACGGCCTAATTTGCCAAAATCTTCTTTCATACATTACCTTCGTATTGAAAGTTACTTGTAATATAATGTACATAAAATCTCGCAAAATTCTGGGACTGTGTGGTTAAATAGTAAAAATTATAAATATTTTGCTTTATCAATTGTATATAATAGAAAGACCTCCTTGACATTTGTAATCAGTCGATTAAAATTGCTGCAATGGATTCGATTGTTATAGGAAATAAATGTGATGTTCTTCGATCTTCACATCTTTACCACATATCAATTTCGCGAACTTTAGATTTAACTATTGAACGATAAAGTATATGCCTTTACTGAGGGATCAATAAATGTAAATTGCCGTGTTACCGTGCAATAGATAAAGTTAATTCAATCCCGGTCAAGTTACCAGAAGCGGGCAGATTCACGTTACCGACGACCTATTGTTGGATAGTACTCGTTCCATGTTCTGGATGCTCTTTACGAACTATATCTACGGGGGTATGTTCCTTTTGGGCCCCTATCAACCTGGTGATTCTTTTACAAACCACTCGCAAAATTAGTGATTCTCATCGACAACTTCTAGACTATTTCCCACTTATGGATGAACGAGTTATAGGTCCTTCCAATATTGTGATTCGTTTTTTTCCGTCAATCTGCCGTATATAATTATCATGTGACCTGCCAACTTCGTTAAATGATTGAAACTGTTTTACAAAATTTTTTTTTTTATAATTGTTTAACTTGATTAATTGTGTAAATAAATAAATAAATAATACTTTTAAAATTTATGGTAATCATGGAACAATTTATTCAATTGAATAACTGTCGTAGTCTTAAGTCGTAACGCAAATTTCGCACGAAGCGGATCAAATTTAAACCAATTAAAGAGATTTTTCATTTGCAAATTTAATGCAAAATGTTGTATACCATTTGTACCATCATCAGTTATTAATTTATTTATTTCATTAAATATATAGAAATCATATTTATATCAAAAATGAAAGATGGATACTAAAATGATACTATCTTTAATAAATAGGATAGGTTCAAAGTTACCATGTAAAAGTGGAAAAAAGCTAGAAACTTTAGAAGCAGATGGCTTAATTCAACAATTTGTAAATGCCCTTGTTGATTTATCCCGATTTAAGGCACCATTGCATATAATTTAACCGGACTTTTAGAAAAAATCTCGAAGGTAATATCATTTTAAATAATTAAAGTTCTGGATCAATGTTTATTAATTTTTTAAATACTCTATAGCATACTCAAACATATAAAGATTTACCTTCAAACGATGTATTACAATCACAACTATTTATTTTAAAAATTCTATCAGAATGCATGACTAATCATTGGAAATTTTGTCAAGGGACATCAGTAGAATCACTATCTAAAGAAACTTCAACTAAAGAATCATTAAATACTTCAAATACGTCAAGTTCGACAAATTCATTAAATACTTCAAATACACCAAATACGTCAAGTTCATCAAATCTATCCTTTAAATTACCAAAATCATGGGATGATCTACCACCTTTAGATGATAATTTAGCAGTATTTATTCTAAAAGTTTTATCTCGATTTCTTTATCAAATGGATTCTTTAAAAGATTATAACCCAAACGTTCATAATGGACCAAGTGGAGGAAAAGAATCTCCTAACCATAATGTTCAAGCTGCTTGGTCTCCTGCAACATACGAATTAGTTAGTGAAATATTTAAAAGTACTAGACGAGTGACATTTTATATTGAACGTTCCAATAGTGCGATAGTTCAGACGAATCCACCATTCGTTTCTATTTGTCAATCCGCCGGACATGATATCATGTGACTTGACAACTTTGCAAAATTTTTTTTTATAATTGTTTAACTTGATTAATTGTATAAATAAATAAATAAATAAATATTATTAACGAAATGCTTTAAAATTTAAGGTAATCATGACAACCTTTTTTTTATTTATTCAAATTGAATAAATGTCGTAGTCGTAACACAATTTCACATCAAATTTAAACCAATTAAAGAGATTTTTCATTTGCAAATTTTTAAGATGCAAAATGTGTAACATTTGTAATATTATTAATCCTAACGTGTATGTATGTATGTACGAATAAAGAAAGAAACGACTTTTGAAAAAATTTAGAGCAATCATTTTATTATATTCTTAATCATTATTTTTTTTCCATAAACTCTTTCTTTTATAATGCTTTAAGTTTTTTTTGTTATATAGTCAACTATTCATTAAATCAAATTTATATACAGAAACATATTTATTTCAAAATGAAAGTTAATAAAATGATATCTTTAATTGCCGATTCGTCTAAGAACGGCACTGCGTTACTAATAAAATTCGGGGTTAAATTTGCCGATTTTGTGCTAGAACACAATCTTCAGAAAAGGATATTTTCATAGACAACATATTAA
>QZLH01000010.1:67757-112006 GCA_003833135.1 Oehlia diaphana
TTACACCTTAAAATGTAAGAAATTTCAATATTTTATTTTACTATATTATGTTATTTACATTATAAACATATATTTTTTGGCTTTCTAAGCTTTTTTTAAAGACTTTTTTTTTATAGAACTAGTAAAAAATTGAAGGGTACTTTTATTTGTGAAATGGGTGAAATGGGTGAAAGTTTATCCCGCGCGTGAGATGTAAAAAACGGGTTTTTTTATTATCGTTAATATCCCCGAATTTTATTAGTAACGCAGTGCCGATTTTAGACGGATTGGCAATTAATAGATATAATAGGTTTAAAGTTACCATGTAAAAATGGGAAAATGGAAAAACTTTAGAAGCAGATGTCTTAATTCAACATATTGTAAATGCCATTATTGATTTATCCCGATTTAAATTTGGCACAATTGACCAAACTTTTAGAAAGTATCTCGAAGGTAATATCATTTAAATAATTATTTTAAAGTTTTGGATCAATATTTATTAATTTTTTAAATGCTCTATAGCATACTCAAACATACCTTCTAACGATATCAGCATGATGACTAATCAGGAAATTTTATCAAGGAACATCAGTAGAATCACCATCTAAAGAAACTTCGAACCATTATACTTCAAATACGTCAAGTCCGACAAGTTCATCAAGCCCATTAAATGCTTCAAACACACCAAATACGTCAAGTTCATCAAATCCATCCTTCAAATTACCAAGGTCATGAGATACCTTTAAATGATTTAGAACATTATTCTAATTAGTTTGATTTAAGGTTGCTTATCTGAAAACTCATTTGACCTAATACTAAAAGTTAAATTACTTATATAAACTAAAACTGCCAAAACGTTGAAATGTTAAAATTAAAATCTACTGAAATGCCATAATTTAGCAGTATTTATTCTAAAAGTCTTATCTCGATTTCTTTATCAAATGAATTCTTTAGAAGATTGTAACCAAAACGAAAAGAATTTCCTATCCATAATGTTCAAGCTGCTTGGTCTCCTGCAACATATGATTTAGTTAGTGAAATATTTAAAAGTACCATATATCGCAGTACCCCGGGTATTTTACAAATTTCGGAGGTTTGGCCCTGTACACCCCTCCCCCCCCCCCTATTACGCGAATTTTACTATTAATAGAAGTGTTTAAACTTATAAAATAATTAGGGTATTGTTGCACGTCACACCTAAGATATTTGTTGGATTATTTAAATAGTCAAATCAACGAAGAATGTGACTTCTTTTTTGAGGGGTACTATACATAAGGGGGTACTATGGCCCGTGATATACGGTACTAGACGAGTGATATTTTATATTGAACGAGTTTCCAATTTCCAATAGTACGATGAATTCACCATTCGTTTCTACCGTCAATCAGCCGGACATAATATCATGTGACTTGCCAACTTTGTTAAATGATTGTACAAAATTTTTTTTTACAATTAGGCCAGTTCATAATTGATTGAACGGGATATTTGGTCGGTTACCCTAAAAATTCAGAACAATAAATTTAACTGTAGAATGATCCACTGACCGTTCAACGTGAACCACCAAAAACGTAGGTCGTTTTGGTCGAGTAGACAAAAATACTGACAAAAATAAACAAAGTCATAACTATTAGTTACCTAATATTTATCAATCAAAATTGAACTTTGATCATGAGATTAGTGTAACCTGACCAAAAACAATTATGAACTGGCCTATTGTTTAATTTGATTAATTTGTATAAATAAATAATATTAACGAATTGCTTTAACTGTTCACAAGTGTTACATTGATCAGATCAAGTGAACCAAAATGTGTGACCTAAGAAAGTATTTAAGTTTAAAGTAATCATGGGTCGACTTTTTTTTGTTTATTCAAATTTGGCAAATAAAATAAATGATTGGTGTTATATGTTATTATGTTAGATCAAAAAACCGCATCTGTTTTTGAATAACTGTCGTGGTCGTAACACAATTTCGCACGAGGCGGATCAAATTTAAACCAATTAAAGAGATTTTTCATTTGCAAATTTAGATGCAAATGTTGTGTAACATTTGTAAACATTATTAATTTATTTATTTTACCTCCTAATCCCTAACATTTTAGTTTTGTAAAGTTGGAGGTTGTTTATTTCCCTACTCCTACGAATAAGAAAGAAACGACTTTTTGAACATTTAGAACACTCATTTTATTATATTTTTAATCATCATTTTTTTTTCATAAATTCACTTTTATAACGCTTTATCTTAAAAAATTTTTTTTGTTATATAGTCAACTTTTCATTAAATCAAAATTTATATATAGAAACATATTTATTTCAAAATGAAAGATGATACTAAAATGATACTATCTTTAATAGATAGGATAGGTTCAAAGTTACCATGTAAAAGTGGAAAAAAGCTAGATACTTTAGAAGCAGATGGCTTGATTCAACATATTGTAAATGCCATTGTTGATTTATCCCGATTTAAACTTGGCACAATTGCACATAATTTAACCAAACTTTTAGAAAGTATCTCAAAGGTAATATCATTTTAAATAAATAATTATTTTAAAGTTGGATCAATGTTTATTAATTTTTTAAATGCTTTATAGCATACTCAAACATATGAAGATTTACCTTCAACCGATGTATTACAATCACAACTATTTATTTTAAAAATTCTATCAGCATGCATGACTCATCATTGGAAATTTCATCGAGGAACATCAATAGAATCACCATCTAAAGAAACTTCAACTGAAGAATCATTAAATACATCAAATACGTCAAGTCCGACAAGTCCATCAATCCCATTAAATACTACAAATACACCAAATATGTCAAGTCCATCAAATACATCTTTTAGATTACCAAGATCATGGGATGATCCACCACCTTTAGATGATAATTTAGCAGTATTTATTCTAAAAGTTTTATCTCGATTTCTTTATCAAATGGCTTCTTTAGAAGATTATAACCCAAACGTTCATAATGGACCAAGTGGAGGAAAAGAATCTCCTATTCATAATGTTCAAGCTGCTTGGTCACCTGCAACATATGAATTAGTTAGTGAAATATTTAAGAGTGCCGGGCGAGTGATATTTTATATCAGTGCCTCAAATTGGAATGTTGTTTTTGCAAGGATTAAAAATCGGATTGCATTCTTGTCTGCTATAAATGATGAATGGCCTGATACATCTGAATTAAAGCTGCTCGAGTGTAGTGATTTAAATTCAAAAAGATTATCAATGGTATTGCAAGGTCAGAAACATTAATTTCTAATTTAGATTTAAAACCAAATATTCTCTATCTTAATATATAAATGTATTCTTTTGTTTTAGAACTTTGTAATTCTTTTATGAATTTAAAAAGATATACTCAAATATCAATGGCAATTGTACTTCGAAAAGCTATTTGGAATTGGATTGAAGTTTTTCCAGCAGAATTTGTTAAATTGTGTCAATCACAAAAAAGAATGGATGGTGGACCTGAACTTCTTTTTGATATATGTAGTAATATTTCTCCCAAACATAAAAGTTTATTTTGGCCTTTGCAAACTATGTTGCTGATCCTGTGTCCTGATATGCTAATGAATGCCGTTACAACGGATAAAGCCTCAACTAAGTCAGCTCAACGAAAGGTAGATTTAAAAAGTTCGAATAATAATCAATAAATTTCAAATTTTTTATTTACTAATTTCGTTTGATTAGATATTATTTTTTGACCATCTTAAAAAGTCTTTAAGGGGTAGAACTAATGCAGAAGTTGCTGCCGCATGTTATGTAGATATTTTTAAAGCTTCTACTTATGTAGCAAGAAACGAAAAATCTGCACTACGTCAAATAGTAACAGAAATGGAAAATGAGCTGAAGGTTGGTTTATTATTTTCATTTTTAACTAAAATTTATATTAACGTTTTAATCCATTTTTTATCATTTTATCATCAGGATAAGCTATTTGACCCAAACAAACCGTTCCCTAATGAACAAAACATTGATCAGAAGCTGATGACTGACTGTTTAACAGCTTTATTTAGAATAAATCCTGAAAACACTTTACGCACGTTAATTCCTATATGTGTACATGAAGATGCACCAAATTCTTTTAAGTTAGTCCTTGTCAAAAGTTGTTATTCTATTGCAGCAGAGGTAAAAAAAAGTTATGTTCATACATGCCTTAAAGTATCATCTTTTTTTTGGTTGTATAATTAATTTTTATTATTATTATTATTTTTAGGAACCACGACTCCCTTGGAGTCCTAAGATTAATACTATGTATCCCTATTTAGCAGCGCCGCTTCGCAAGTTATTTCAAGATCTCATTAATTCTCGTACCACACCTTTTGACATGAACAGGCACAATAGAAGAAATCATGATGAAAGAACAGAAATCATTTTAAACATATTAAAATTGTATCGCACTGAGCCGTATCTTGCAATCGTTGTAAGTAAATTCTATTAATTATGATAATGATTTATTTTTTTTAATATATATATAAATAACATTGTTATTATATAATAGGAAAGAAACACGAATGAACAAATTGTCGACAATCAATCCATTATACTTGGAATTATGAAATGTTTGAATGACAGTAGTTATATAATTAGGACTACTGCAGGTGATACTTTATTAGAGCTTCATAGCCCCAACCTTATAGAATCTTGGGGTACTGGAGAAAACAAAATGCAACATTTTTGGTATATAAGGTAGTGGTATACTTTAAATAATATGATCTTTAAATAAATTTCATTTGACATTGTTTCTATTTATTATTTAAAGTTCACAAATAACTTGTACTGTCGCGAAACAAATTTTGGAAATGAAAGATAAAGATGAATTAATTAAATATATGTTGGATCTTTTGTTCCAACTTTTACTCCGACGTAACGATTTTCTTAGGGCTAGAACAAACAAGGTAACACAAGAAATGTGTGATTTTATTTTTATTGCTATAAATATTTTTTTATATAATATTAATCATGTTGACATTTAGGACAAACCAATTACCCCCACAAATATTCCAGATCGGCTAAGTTCAAATGTAGCACTTGAGATCGCTTTATTGGTCTCTTTGTGTTCTTCAGATATAGAAATATGTTCTATTGCAATCAATTGTTTTGATCAGTTATGTGAAGAAGCACGAATAACAGCTGAAAATTTTACAATCGATGTGGATGCACCTCAAGAATTGCCATTGCCTTCTCAAATGACGATTGTTGAAAATTGGAATGTTTATATAGAATTGTCAAATTCACCGTATATAGTTCCTGGTCGAATGGCACAGCAAAGACGTATTCGTAAATTATTACGTCTAATGACTCGACCTACACCTGGTAATATTGGTGCATGGGAAGAGGCATGGGATAGGTGGAAGAAACTCACAGATATAATTGCAAAACAGTCTGATGAACCAACTCCAATAATTCCAGTAACTACCAAAAAAGTTGTTGGTTTTTTGGCACCAGTTAAAGCACAACCTGTTGTAGTTCCTGACATCAATGAATCACAAACTATAGAATGGCATAATTATACAGGTTTTCTTGCAGCTTTGGGCGGTTGTTGTGGTCATGAAAGATTAAATCCAAGTAACGGACGAGGTTTAGATATTACTCAGAGAAGAGTTTCTATTTCTTCGGGTTCTGATTATATAATAAAGATCGAAAAATTTGTTCAAGAAATGGTTAGTTTATTGATCAGTGATACGATTTTTGTTCGAGAAAGTGTGAAAGAAGCCCTCGGTAATGAATTAAGTCCAAGATTATATGTTGTTCTTTTCCGTCATTTGGAATCGATAGTTTCTCGATTTGAAAAAGGTGGAGAAGCTAGTCCTCAGGAAAAGTTCACTCTCTTTGTCGAACAAACAATTTCAGTATTAAAATTAATATTGGAACGTATCTATGATATGTCCGACAATTTATACAGCTGTGATATTGGTGGTCTAGTTCTTTCATTTGCCCGTTATCTAAATAAGTTAGGTACAAGTAATACTTCTCTTCGTATAAAAAAGAAAATGTGTCAACTTGCAGAACTTTTAATGGTAAAAAAAGAATACGTTAACCTACGTCAAGAAATTAAGCTACGTAATCATTTATTAGAGATTATTATGGAATGGACTTCGGATTTTTCTAAGTCCGACAATTCAAGTGTAGAAAATCATTCAGTTTCTAACAAGAGTGAACGGTTACATAGAGAATTGGATCAAGCATGTTTAAAAACTATAGTAGCGCTTTTACAATTATTACCGTTACAACCTTCCGAAATTCCACCCGATTCTGACTTGAGTCAGATTAAATGCAAAATGTTTTACAAGTATTTTTCATTTTTTATCAAATTATTGAACAGATGTAGAATTCTAGAGGTTTGTACTATTTTAGATGTCATACTTGTATAAATTCTATTTTCCCAATTTTTTAATTTTATTATTTATTGAAAGGCAATTGATAGTGGAACACATTCTGCCAAAAACAATCAAGATTTACAAATGCTGTTATCAAAGGTACTTATTTAATATTCCGTTATTTCGAACATTAACTCAATACTGAATTTATCCCTAAAATTTTCATTTATCATGAATGCAGTCCAAGGAATACGTCAAGGATCTTGGGCCTTTAAAAGATTATACCATTTTAGCCTTGAGTAATCTTTTAAGTGCTAATGTAGAATCTGGCCTTAGATTCTCACTATCCATGGGATACCATGAAGATTCAAAAACCAGAACCGCGTTTATGCAAGTTCTTACTAATATCCTCAATCAAGGAGCTGAATTTGAAGGATTAGATGAGAATGCTATGAAAGAAAGATATAATAGACTAGTTGAGGTTGTTACGAATTCAGACTTTGATATTGCACTATCTCTTTGCGAAGTTTCTACCGAACAAGATGAATTATCCAAAGTTTTGGTAGCGGTGTTTGACTCGCAAAATAAATTATTGGATTTCTTAAAAGCTATACTTGTCAATGAAGTAAATAGAACAGGCAAGGAAACATGAATTTGAAATGCGTTATTTTATTATTCTTTTAAGTAATAATTATTTTAAACTTTTTTTAATATAGATTATGAAGCAGATCTGTTCAGAAAGACTAGCATAACAACAAGATTGTTGGGAGCTTTTGCTAAAGCTCATGGAACGGAATATCTACGTGAAACGCTTCAACCAATTTTAAACGACTTGATTGAAAAACCATCAGATTACAGTTGCGAACTTGATAAAGATAGAATGCTTCCAAATGAAGATTTAGAAGAAAATTTGAAGAATCTCAAGGAGCTTGCAAAAGCTTTTATTAATGCAATATGTAATTCTAAGGATAAGATTCCTAGGTATTTGCAAATATATTATCGTTATTGTTAATCGCTCTCCTTTCCTAGTAAACAAAATTTAAATTATTTAATCAAAAAAATGTATATTTTAGGTCTTTCAGATACGTCTGTCACTATATTGCAAAAGCTGTTGCAGAAAAATTTCCGGAATCAACATATATAATGGTCGGTTCCTTTATATTTCTAAGATTCTTTAACCCGGCTTTAGTTGCCCCTGATAGTGAAAATCTTTGCAAACCAATCGAAAATCCAAGATTCCGAAGAGCTCTTTTATTTGTCACTAAAGTTGTTCAAAACCTTGCGAACGATGTAATATTTGGAGGTAAAGAACCACACATAATGAATATGAATTCTTTTTTAAAAGAACATATTCATCAAATGAAAGCTTTTTTAGAAGAAATATCGGTATGTTGATTGTTTTTATCGATTTTGAATGAAATTAAAATATTGATGATTTTCTTACACTTCAATGTAAAATTCATAGCGATTACCATATTCGACACCGACAACTGAATTAAAAACTACGGAGTTTACACCACGCAGACTAGATGAAAATCATAAGAAGGTGTTACATAAACATTTATATAATAATCAAGAAAAGATGGCGCGAGAAATTTCAGCCCGTAGAGTTAAATATAGTCTCTCTGGAATTTCAATGGACTCTGAACAAGCTCAAGTTAATAAAATGTCTTGGGAAAGACTTGCAACCTTACTAGCTCAACTAGGTCCACCAGCTGAACAATCAAAGAAAGAGATCATTCATGTTCACACGCAGAGTTATGACACAGCCAATCATTATTTTCTAGATTTTATGAAAAGGAACAAAGATCGTAATTTGGATTCATTGAAAAAGAATATATTTTATGAAAGTGGTGTTTCAAAGGTAAATTTATTATTAATATAGTAATTAATTGATTTTTTTATATAAGGAAAATAAATTTGGTTTTAAATTATTTTAGGAGAGACGCCCTGTATTTTATTATATAGCACGAGAACTTGAAGCTGAGTCGACAGACATTGAACTTTTGATGTATCATATCCTCAATGTAACTTAACAATTCAAAATTACTATATTTATTTATTTATATTCCCAAATTGAATGATTTTAATAATTTTACAAAAAAATTTTTTTCTTAATAGACAATTGAGAGGAGAATGGGAAACCCATTTGAAGTAGTCGTTGATTTAACTCGATTCAGTTCTGACAATGAGATTCAATCTCAATGGGTTCAACACTTTATTCAGATCCTTCCCTTCGATATCCAAGAGAATCTTGCAAGATTATATTTTTATAATACCAATACAGCTTTTAGGAAATTTGCGAAAAAATTATCTCGTCCTTTACCTAATAAAATATTGAGGAAGGCGGTGTTTTGCTGTAGCTTAGCCGAAATTAATGATCATATTGCTCCAGGGGAGGTTGGTTTACCCAGGTCTACAAGTAAGTCTTCATAAACAAGACAAGATCGATTTATAAATTTTTATTTACACTTAATTTTATCTGTAGCAATATTGGACACTGACCCTATTACTAGCTACACAAATGTAACTAGAATCTCACACTATAGAATGCATATTCCAGTATTAATAAAATTAAGTAACGAATATATTCAAATATTAACAGTAAGTTTAAATTAATTATCTTTTTTTTTTAAAAAAAAGTTTTTTTGTAACAAATTACAAATTGGATTTAATTTTAAATATAGCATAAAAAGCAAGATTTATTCTACGGATTGAGTTGTCAACTCAATGATGTATATCATATATCGGAAATCGAGGATATAACCAAATCAACTCATAGAAATGATGATCAAGAATTTATCATTAAACAAGATCGTGGTAGACCTGTATATGCATTATCGAGTCAAAAACGAGAAGTTATTATACAGGAAATAAAATCATCTAAGGTAATTTTAGAAAATTGTGATAATCAATGTTGTATATATTTAATCGGCAATTTTACTTTATAATTTATTGTAGGCTCGATATCAAATAGAAAAACCATCTACTACTATACTAGAAAGAACATCTTTAAGCCCAAGTAGTGTACCCGGTACTCTGCTAAATATGTCACTTCTTAATATCGGATCTGACGACCCAAATTTGAGACTAGCATCTTATGATTTATTAGTAGCTTTAAGTCTGAACTTTAATTTTGATGTTGGAAAACAGCTTCTCAGCGCCAAGGGTAATTTTACGAATTATATAAACTGTTTTTTTAATATCAACATACTAAAATTAGTATTTATTATAGGTTTATGTATACCTGCTAATAATAGCACGTTTATTGTGCAATTAAGTGAAAGACTGGCCGTTTCAGAAACCGGGTTAACATTAGAATTTCTATCAGAGTTCTTTGTTGGATTTTATAAATCCAGCACACCACAAAAGCACTTGTGCCTTCAATACATGGCACCATGGCTTCCAAATTTAGCACTTTATTATAGAAGCGGTGCCGAACATATTATTAGAACAAAAGATATCATTAGAAATTTGATCGACATGACAACTAAGGAGCCAGAGGTAATATAGCTTAAATACGGCGAATAAGTTAAAAAATATTTATTAATGAAATTTTTTTTCTTTTGTATTTCAGTTGTATACTGCCATACAATCAAATGTATGGAACATACTTAAAGGAGTCGACGAAATAACTAATTTAATAATTGATGAATTTGTTGAATATTCTGTGAAGCATGGAATAAGTTCGGCATCGGCTGAAATTGTCGCGAATACGATCGTCACCCTTTCATCCGTAAATGTTCGTGGTAAAATTATTGCAAGGCTTCGTAGGGTAATTTTTATCTGTAACTAAATACTTTTTTTTGCAACTTTTGCTTTCGTTTACTTATTTTATTTTTGGTTAATTTAGGTTATTACACGTACTTCATTGAATCCAACAAGAACTCTTACAGAAAATCCAGCATGGCCTGAAATTGCAGTTTTGATTCGTTTTAATCTTATGCTGTCGTTTAATAATCGACAGCATGTTCAGCTATATCTTCCTGAATTATTCTATATAATAACAATGCTTATTGCAACTGGAGCTCCATTCATTAGAGCTTCAATTCATGGATTGATAGTGAATTTAGTTCAAAGCCTTTGTACTGTTCAAACTCTTGATCCATCAAATTTGAATCGATTAAATATATTGTTAACAGAATTGTCAGAACCAAACTTTAAATTATTTTTTGGGTTATCTAATGTGTCGGGAAACGCTTTTTCAATGACAGGTGAGTCTGTTGTTGATTTACCAAACAACATGCCACTTAATTCCCTGGAAACTGTTGTTCAGGCCCTCCTGGAAGTTATGATTTATGGTGCTCCTTCCGTTGGTTTGTACATTTTATACATTTTATTTTTTTTTTCTATAAAAAAAAAAACAAAAAATCTAACTATCTTTTTTTTTTCTTTTTAGATGTGTCAAATACCTGGAGAGCACGCTGGATGAGTTTGGTCGCGAGTTCATCTTTTCAACCTAATCCTGCAATACAGCCAAGAGCCATTGTTGCTCTAGGTTGTTTAGCACGTGTAGAAGTTGATGATGATCTTCTATATCAAATATTAGTAGCGTTAGAAGGAGCATTGAAAAATTTTTCGGAGAGTGATTGTTCTTTGATTCAAAGTATAATAATGTGTTTAACGAATATAGTTGAAAATTTATCAAAAGAATCACGATATCTTCAACGTATGTTTTGGTTGTCAATGGCACTTATTCAAATTGGACATATACCAATATTTCAAAGTGCTGTTAATTTACTTCAAGTAACATTAAGAGCTTTGGAGTCGCATAATTTCTTTGAAAATCAAGATCTTGCATCATTTTTATTGAATTCAAGATTGGACGTAATGAGAGAAATGGATAAAGAAGCGGGAATTAATTATAAACATTTTTCATTTGCAGTAGCTGCAGCATTATTAAAAGGATTAAAAAATCCAACAACAAAAACTTCGACTCAATCAGCTTTAATTGTATTTTTGGATATAGCGGCAAAAGGGGTTAATGAAATTAACCCTGGGAACAATGTAATTGAGTCAAGTATGTTAGGATATTTAGCGGCTTTATTACCAATGTCGGCAAATGATGCTGATATGAAAGGATTACTTGGATTAAGTGGAATATCAGATATTTATGTTGATGACACGGAGCTTCAAACAACATATTATAAAATATTTAACAGACTCGATATACCAGATAACCAAACAGCTTTACTTTTAATTTCTTTAATGGTTACAGTGTTACAACATGCCGAAAGTGAAGCTGAAAGATTATTTCTTTACGGATTTTTAGCTGAAGCAGCAAATGCTGTTCCAGAAGTATTTGCTTTAGTGTACGTTGTTATAATTTGTTCATTTTGTTTTTATTTAATCTTGACAAATTTATTAATTAATTCTCCATTATTAATAACAGTTATGATACCCTTTTACCCAAAATGATTCAAATTGTATCAACCAATGATACAATACCAATATTGGATGCAATACATTCAATACATTATACAGTCGGGTGTGAACCACTTAATTACGAACAACAATCTTACACAAGAACCAATGGTAATCATTTATCTTATTTATCCGAGATCGGATTTAATAATTTAATGGATTGCGGTTCATTTCAGACTGTGACAAGAGAAAAAATGAAAATTAATGCTAAGTTAACCAGTAAATTAATCAATTGCATGATTAACTGTGAATAGAATAATGAAAATTTTAAATTTTACATATTTTATTGTACTTTAAAAATTGTATTTATATTCAGAAATACTAGTAGTTTTATTATAATTTTGTATTTTATTTATTTGTTTATTTGTTTAATAAAAAAAAAAATGCTAATTATAAAAATTTACACTGATGATTTATTTAACACCCAATCTATCTCGCTTGATATCATTAGAAATACACTAACCCTGTTCAATTGCATTTTTCGGTCATATGCACCAAAGATTTTATAGGTTTTCATATATTACACAAAAAATCAGACAAATCAAACCCAACCGAAAAATAGGGCTATTGAATATTAAATATTAATACGATTTATTACCGCAATACGTGATTTTGTTGTCACATCCATAGGGTTTATATTTTAGATATTTGTTAGTAAAGTCTTTATTTACTAACATTGCCACAGCTATATGAACTTATTCAACACTAATAAGTCCTAATACATAATATTTATCCCAAAATTTCAAATAGTTTATGATGCTACGCCAGATTTCCATTTCTGCAGTGGACTCGTGGACCACGAATTAAGTTATAGATTAATTTCTTGTCATAACCAATACCGGAAATCATTTTGTCAACATCGATCAAAAACGTGAAACCGGTTAAAGATCGGTTAAAATGATTAACCTCGGCCAAATATTTAATGCCGGCCCGCATTACTTATTAATCAGTTATTACAGTTAAGCCTGTTTCTTTCAGGCAGCGAGGAGAACATCCTAACAATAAAATAATATACTGATTTTACCGAATAATGCAAAAAATCAAGAAAGTCCAAAAGAAATGTGTTTTGCGCTACAATATCTTATTTCTAAACCCGGATGTAAATTTCCAAAAATTAATACTGGTTTATACCTGCGTCTATCAGAAATCGCCATTATACAATTTATGAGAGATCTCAGTAAGATGATGCCAGTGTCTTGGCAATAACTTAAACTACAATCGCTGAAAGTCACACACAAAACAAAATTTCAACTTAAAAGTCTTGTAATGATCTCATCATATAATTGAGATATTTTTTGTGGTAATAATATATGCCCGATAAATTTTTCGCTTCAACAAAGTTTTTTTTAATTTATTTTAAAATGTCCTTTATACTTAAAGGTCCAGTTAACAACACAAAATGTAATTGTAACAGATAATCAATATGTGAAACAAATACTTGTGCATATTTCTTTGTGATAAAATATCGTTCTTGATACATTGAATCTATTTGTCACACCAATGCATGATATACATAATTATTAAATAGTACCTATCGTGATGATTAATGCGGTCATATAGATGATATGATACTATATATATAAATGTTCTATACTTTTGATCACTTTTTTCTCTCAAATCCTTTCATAGTTTTTCGTTTACATTATCCTGAGTGTTCTAGATTATTACTATTTTTGATTTGAAAATTTGAGAATTTTTTCTTTGATAATATGGCCGAAAAAGGAATGATACCAGAAATTTACTCGTATTGCGATTTTGAATTAATAACAAAAAAAAATCAAATATATCATTTCAAAGAAATAATCAATAAAAAAAAAATTCCTTGGTCAAATCCTAAACTAAATTTATGTTCATTACCTACAGAAATTCTTTTAAAAATTTTATATGAATTAATTTTGTTAGAAAAATCAAACCCTCCGAAAACCGCAGTGATTTTTTTACCTTTAGTATGTAAATTATTTTATAAGTTATCACATGATACAGTTATATGGGAACAGGTTTTTATAAATGATTACGATGTCGACGCAAGAAAAAGAAGATTTTATTTTTGTAATTTCAGAAAAATTTTTTATCGTAGATCAAACTTAAATTTTGAAAAAATGTATTCTAGTGTACATACGTTGGAAAATTTTTATCTTGATGATTTATCTCCAAGTGAGTCAGTTTTAGACAATATATTAGATGAGTTAACGTGCTTGTGGGTTCTTGTATCAGAGAATGGTGAGAAATGTTTATTTAATTTATTCATATCATGTAATGTTTAGTAATTTTTTTTTTAATCCGATTCTAATTTTAGATGGAAAGAATTTAAAAAAGCTTACCGAATTGGAAGCACCAGAATTCTGTTGTAGGGTTTTCAATTCATTATTTGCAGACATGGATTCTTCTTTGAAACATTTGGCTTGTGTATTTATTTCTTTAAAGATTATTTCTATGATGTTGGCTTATGGTGGGTTAAGATACTTATAATTGTTTCTTAGAAATCTTTGTAAGAGGATCTATTCACTAAAAATATTTTTTCTTCTTATTTTTTTTCATTAAAGGTGTAAAGTCATATTCATCCATCGTTAAAACTATGGTGGACAAATTACATGAGCGAATATTAAATTGGGATCCTACAAAAGATGCAGTATTTCCTATGTTAGATTGTCATGCCCTCCATATCTATTTAGCTTGTGGAGCTCGTGATGATTATAAAATTCTTCCAGAATCTTTAATTTTTGATGCAAGAAAATCGGATAAATGGTTACAATGGACGGATATGGTTGATGTACGTATTAATAATATTTGTAATTTTATGTAAATTTTTTAAAAGCCTTATTTATTTATTTATTTACTTTCCTTCATTTAGGTATATTCATCGAATAAGATATTATGGTGCCTTATAAATGATGGATATGATTGGCCTTTTAGTCCTCCTAACCGATGGAAAGGATTATGCATAGATCCTACACTTACAGTAGTTGAAAAAATATTAAAAATGGATTTAACGTTCACTGAAGTTGAAATTGATAAAGGAGACGGTGATGCTTACAGTGATTATTTAGATGATGATGAAGGGACTTATCAGGATAATTCCGATAATTCCTTACATTACAATTTGGAAGGCGTATTGACTGATGATACGGGTACGAGTTATTATACGGAAGGTGAGTCATTTCCAGTAGATAAAGGTCGTAGGGTGAATTTCGTATATAAAGATAATAAAGATGATAGTGTTTTGGTGAAATTTTGTGGATTTATGACTGCATATGGGATTATTGGAAGATATTGGAAGTCTGGAGAAACTGGTAAAAATGCTGGATTCTTTTGGATTTGGTCATATTAATTTATTCCTGAAATTATATAAATTTTTAGATATAAATGATAGAATACATTGTACAATCTATTTAAATTTAAATAAACGAATATAAAATAAATTTGTGACGTCAAAATTCACGTGGTGACATTGTTACGTACTTCGATCGACGCGGAAAAGAAAAAATTTATCTTTTGAAAATGGAAATGTGTAAAGAATGCGAACGGCCGACTACTGAATATAATTGGTGTCATGGTTGTAGTGCGAGACATTTTCAACAAAACTTCAACAATTGGACAAGTGGTAATGGTAATATTGATAAATTTATTCAAGATACTCAGTTATCAGCAGTTTGGTATAATAAATTATTAGAGTGGATACCTTTTGATAGATTTAACAATATTGAACATATTGGCAAAGGCGGATTTGGTGATGTGTATAAAGCGAAATGGATTGATGGACGTATATGGAATTGGGATAACAAAAATCAGAATTGGAATAGACTTTATCAGGATGAATTTGTCGCCTTGAAAAGTTTAAATAATTCAGAAAATATTACATTAGAATATATTAAAGAGGTATTAATTAATCATAAAATTATTGTAATATGATTTTGTTACCAAAAATATATATATATATATGTATATAATTTTTTATAGATTGCATCACATCATAAAATAAATGAAGCTTTTATCATTGAAATCTATGGAATAACTCAACATCCGGAAACAAAAAATTATGTGATTGTTTTACAATATGCAGAACATAGAAGTTTACGAAATTATTTAAGCCAGAATTACAAAAAGTTGACTTGGGCAGAAAAGATTTATATATTATATAATATTGCGAATGGACTTGATCAAATTCATAGAAATGGATTAATTCATCGAAATTTACATACTGGTAATATATTAAGGCTTAAATATGAAACTTCTATAACTGATATAGGATTATGTAAGTCTGCAGATTATAACAATACATTAGAAAATAAGGTATATGGTGTTTTACCTTACGTGGCTCCAGAAATTTTACGAGGACAAAATTATACCAAAGCTTCTGATATTTATAGTTTTGGTATAATTATGTATGAAATTATTTCTGGATTATCCCCATATCATGATATAAGCCATGACAAAAACTTAGCAATAAAAGTTTGTCAAGGGTTTAGACCAAGCTTTAACATTAAAGTACCTCAATTAATTTTGCATTTAATTAAACAATGTTTGGATGCAGACCCTCTGATTAGACCAACTGCTGATAAAATATGGAATACTTTATTGCAATGGCATAATGATATTCAAGAGCAAGATGATACAGGAATATATAAACAAATAGAAGAAATTAATAGTGATTTATCAACTAATGATATACCTTCAAAACATTTTAAAGCAATTTATACAAGTAGATTACTTAATTTTGATAATCTTCCTGAACCAAAAAATCCTGATAAATATTATATAAAATATGAAAATATAGGAGGATATTAAATATCACTATATAACTATATGTATGTCTTGTATTAATTGAAATACATATTATATATTATTATTTAAATTATTAAATTATTAATATTTTACTGTATAAAATATGTATTAGTTAAAAAATAAAGCAAATAAGAAATATTTAACTACTATAATAATAAGCATATATAATAAAACTTATTTACTTATATTAAATATTAAATATAAATATATAATTTTAATATATATTTTAAATAAGCAATTAAAATTTATAAAAGTAAATTACATTTTATTATTAATAATAAAATTTAATTAGTCAACTTATTTAATAAATAATAATGACATTTATTATATAATTATTTATAATGATATTAGTAAAATTTTACACTGTAATTAATAAAAATAACATAAAAATCAAGAGATATGACTTTATACCAAATTATTACTATAATAAATTATTACTTTAAACTAAAAATTTCTACTAAAATACCAAATACTATTCCAAAATTTACCAATATGATCTTAATATAATTTAATATATTAGCAATTAAATTTAATTAAAATTCAAATTATTTAATAGTTATTTTAAAGAAAATATTAATAATATTTTTAAATAAGAAGATTATACAATAATCAATTAATTTATTTTATTTAGAATTTTAAAATATAACCAAATACCTTTATATATTAAACTTGCTATAATAAGTTTAAAATTTTAGTATCTTATTTAATTGGTTATTATATGGAATAACATCTTCATTAGACATATAGTCTAATACATAAGCATTATTCTGTGATACGTTTTTATCAGATTAATCAAACATTATTACACATACATTGTAAATTAATGTTTCAATACATTAAAATAATTAAACCATCCCACACACGTTAAAATCCAAAGCATTCTGTAAAACGATATAATATTATAAACATTGAGAACTCTTCGTTGTCTTTTTTTTCTTCTCCTGTTTCTGTTTCTTCTTCCGTGGAGAAGGATATTCATTCATTAACCTTTTATCTTTCAAAATTTTTCTTTTTCGGCTCTCTCTTAATAATTTTATAACCTAGCATCGTTTTATTTAGTAGCTTCTATATAAAGAAACTGTGTAAGATATCACATAAATTCAGGTAAATAGTATTAGAAAGAATATTATTAACCTTGATCTGTAAAATAATACGTGCGACCTTTAAAATTTATCAAGTTCATCATAAGCGATAGGAATTTCTAACTCGGTCAAATCAGTGGAAACATAAAAACCAGCACCAACATATACTATTATATTAACACTGCTTGTAAATAAAAATGTGAAGAAAGAAGCCCAGGCATCAATAACTTCGGAAATAATTGTAGTACTTCTTTTGACACCCTTTTATTGCTAACAGATACGATAGGCTTCATTAATGACGTGCATGTCTCTTAATCTTCAGTGAATTGGTAAATTTTTCCTTTTATTATCGATTACTGAATAAGCTCTTTCGCAGAGAGAAAATTCACGGCCCTAAGACTCTTTTGTTCCTAATTCATTATTCTGCAAGTTATATTAGTATATGTTTCAAACTGACATTAAATATATATAATGTATAATTTAACATACACAAAAGAGCCAATCCAGATGAAATCCTTCATCTCCTTCGTGAGCCTTGTCATGACATGCTCTAGAAGCTCGAGACACTGGTTCACCAATTATTTGTTATTTATGAGAAAACACGCGCATTAGTGCAGACAAAGAAAAAATAGAAAGGATAAAATAGAAAATCTTACGAGTGTCGATCAATGATATTATCTAAGCACGAAAAAATATCTCTTTCTGTATTTTTCCTTTTTGGAATTTTTTTCTTAATCATTCACAACTGACAAAAGAAATTCAAGTAAGTAATGAAATCCATTGGCGTACAGTAAATGTATAGTACTTACGTAAATCTTATCAAATCAAAAATATAGGTTACGTCTTCATCTAAGTAATCCATTTGTTTGATTTGTTTTGTTGTTTGAATCGTCGAGACCAAATTCTTGGGAACTCGTTTTTAGAAAATTTTTTAGTTCTTCTAATGCACCGCGTGTTCCTTCATGAAGAACTTTTTCACCAATTATTTTAATCTGATCGTTATTTAGCTGAGTTCAGAGTATGTGATTAAATTTACATAATTACAAATAAAGTATATAACTTTCATAAAATTATAGCCGTTTACCTTTGATAAATCTTGTAAACATTTCTCTGCTTGTGGTTTCAATATTGTCCAATCATTAATTATAATTTCTAATTCGAGTGCATTAGCTAAAACCTCTTGTAATTTTAAAAATTCTTCTTCTGAGAGATATTCTCTGGTTACATCTAAATCTGATCCATCTATAATTCTCCACCATACCGACCTTTTTATTTTTAACTATAATTTAATCATGCGAAAAAAAGTGCAAAAATGACATTTATAAAGTATTTATTTTGATGAATCTTTGATTCTTTTATCCTCATCTTCTTCCGAAATTAATTCTTTATGATACAGCATTCCTTTTTCAAGCCATTGGAATTGCACTGTCAAATTCCCATTCATTATTCCGCTACCATCCATCTCGCTTTCGCCATAATCATCAAAAAATCGTCACGTAAAGGAGATGTACAATCGCGAGGAGAGACTTCCTCGTTATTTTCATCTGCTTTTCTCTTTCGTTCTTGTTCCGCCGAATCAATCCTCATGCTGGCATATTGTTGAGAAATCAACAATTGAGAATTATATGTTTTAAAATGCTGAATACCAGCCGATATGCCCGTACTAATTGCCATATTTTGGATAGTGGAATTAATAAGACAATATGTTAATACAAAAAAAATATCATAACCATGCTTACCATGTTCACTCTGTCACTCTGTTATTAACTTCTGATTTTGCTAATCTTTTCATATCATCATTCCATAAATCAACGTTGGTTTGAAGTTTGTTGGCTTCCTAGTTTAAAAAATGAAAATATTTAATTAAAATATTGTAATTATCGCAATGTATACTGCAAGCAAAATGTCATAAACCACACGTGCCATCGGCACATTCCCCACTTCAGGCAAGCGAACCGGTTGCCTTCTGTGACAAAGTCACTCGGCCGGCGGGCGCGGGAGTGTAATTTGTGCAAATATGCACAAGTAGAACTTTGGAGAGCTTTGATACCAACATCAATTGACACAAGTCTGGGTGTAACGGATTTCTCTAGGGATCTAAGGATCTAATTCTTCCAAAATCATTTTGACGGGCTTCTTCGATGTTATTAAGTCTCGAAAAAATTTTCTGCGCTTCTATGGTGTAGCCCACATCACGCGCCTTAAAATTTTCTATTAAGTTCAGTATTGATTAACTTCTTCGTTAAGTATTATTAAGTTCATTATTGATTCTGTCAAGCTCAGCAGTGAAAGTAGAATTAATATCGGAAAGACGCGCGGAATGTTCGTTGCGATTTTAGTGTTAACTTCTGTGCCAAGTTTTTGTAAAGATTTTAATACTTCCATCACGTGAGGAGAGATCATCCGCGATATTTCATTCTTAATTTTGGTGACCGCCGCAGTGATAAACGTATCATCACGAGTGGTGGAGTTCGTCGGAGATTTTTTGTTAGAATCATCCACATGACAACAATCCCCATGAATATCGTCAAAATAACGAATGAAAAAATAGCGGATAAGGCCAAAAATGGCATGCTCTCTGAAGAGTTGAATGATGTTAAACTGGACATGATATAGATAGAGCGATGCGTAGTAAATTTATTGAGAAGTGGATCAAATCAGTGTTTTTTTTTAGATAATATCGTTTGATTTTTTATAATATGCAACTCTTTTGATTATTTTATACTACACGTGAAATGAGAATTTAACCTAATATAATAAAAATTATGTTGCTTTATTATGTGTATTCACCATAATTACATTTTTTATAATTACATTTTTTTTTTCACCTAAAACAATTATAACGATTACTATTTTGCAAAACTTCATAAATCTAAATAAAAAGTAAAATAAATAAAATAAAATAATCATATAAAATTAAGTAAATTAAATAAATTAAATAAATAAATTACTAAAATTAAATACATAAAGAAATACAAAAATGTAATATTATGATAGATATTATAAATACATAAATACATCTGCTGCAATTAAAAATGAGTTACAGTACTTACTTATATATAGGTATAAAAAAAATGTAATATAATATCATTTTGCAAGAATAAACCAGATTTAGAGTTTAAAGGAGATAATAAATTAATACTAGAAATTTTAATGTCATGAAACGAAAATTAAACATATTTAAGATGCGCAGCACGATTTCTCGATATCAGATATAGAACTTATCTATAACAGATAACTTGTCTATACGATCAAATTAAAATCAGCGACAAAATAGCGTATATCAGTTAGAAAATTCCTGAGCATTGGCCAAAAGATGTGGTAAATATTTAACCAACTTTACCTTACCTATTAAGAAATAATAACGATCGGTATATTCCTATTTTGTTTAACATTACTTCATGTTATAATTTCCTAATCTAGTCAAATTCGCGGTTCCCGACCCGCGACCGTGTTAGTGAAGTCACATAAATAACATGCCGATCCTACTTTTAAAGATTATTGTACATTAGATCACATGATAGTCATTAATTGTTATATAAAGCTTTTTTTTACTTTTTCTGATCTCTCCTTTTTTTTTCTTGCAAATTTGCAAAAATTCTATTATGACAACTACATCTCCAAAAATTGTTAACGATTGTATTTTGGAAATCTTACTATATCTCACTAATGATCAATGTACATTATACAACTGTATCCAAGTAAATCGTGATTGGTGTCAAATAGCTATTCCATTACTTTGGATGAATCCTTTTAAATTTGAAAATTTTAAAATAATTCAAACTTTAATACAAAATTTTGATGTTCAATGGAAGGGTCATTTATTACGAAGGAGAGTTTTTAATTCATCATCTTTATCATCAACATTATTTTCTACGTCATTTAATTATTCGTCCTTTATACAACATTTTGACTTTTCGACCTTCAAAATCTCAGTCAGTAACTGGCTCTTTAAATTATTAAATAGAAAACCAAAATATGATGAAATGATTTTTATATATCAACTAGTTGGAAGTTATTTATTTAAAAATACTCGAGGTTTCATATCTTTAAATATTGATTATGATTATAAGAAAATAGATAAAGATTTTGATTATTTTGGTGATCCAGGAGAAATTTTTGATGAAGAAGTTACTTCCAATTTTTTAGAACTTTATGATATTTCAAAGTTTGGATATTTTGAAAATGCTATGAAAAATATTGAATCATTTAAATACTCTTATCGAGGATTAGAACCGACTTATCATCAGAAAGAATTTATTAAAGCTATTTCAGAAATTTTCAGAAAATTAACTTTATATTGTAATAAAATTCAAAATTTAATTATACATTCAGCTATTGATCAAGCATTTTTTGAACATATTAATTTTGTTCGTAAAGTAACTTCTGGAATAATTTTAAATCAACAAAATCTTCAATCTATTAGTTTCTTTGAAGAATGGCGAGATGAGAATGGATCTGATACTTTTTTTTCTTCATTAACTAAATATCAAAAAACAAAAAATTCTTTGAGATCATTAAAATTTCCATATTTTAGTGATATGGAAGGATTATTACCTTTTCTTGCAATTCATCATTCGTTGGAAACTTTGGAATTTACAAATTTTTTTAGTGATTATGATGTCGTAGAATTTTGTACATCTAAAAAGAATAACATCGCTTCAATTCATATCAAGAATTTGAAATTTTATCGAATTAAATTCGATAAAATATACAATAAGAATAATTACATCAAAGCTGTTGAAGTTTTATTACATTTATCTAATGATAAATTAAAAACACTTACAGTAGAACATGTTGATGATACAATAATTCAATCAATTTCAGATTATTGTAAGAATTCATTAACTTATTTATCATTAAAAATACTTCCAAAGTATTTCTCTAAATTTGTTGATATTTTATCATCTTTAAACAATCTCAAATATTTAATTTTAGTGGAAGATCACGATTCAAGAAGTAATCGAATAAAATATAATTATAGTACTTTCGCTAAATCATTTCCTTCATCTTTAAGACATTTGGGACTTGATATATCAATAAATCCAAAAATTTTAGAATTACTTCTTAATGAAATGGAAGTACCTTTAACCACATTAGATCTTTATACTGTGATGGATTTTGGGTATCTGGAAGCAATTGTTAAATACATTAAAGTTAATAATTCAAATTTGAAGAATTTTGGATTTAACTCATTCATTGATTCTTCTTTAAATAATAATCGATCACTACATAATTACATGAGATTGATGTCAGATCTTTATAATTTTGAAATAAGTATTTACATTGTTGAAAATCACTTACATATCGAAACGCAACATGCCAAAATTTGGTTGAAATATTAGTAGATTATTATTATTATTATTTTTATAATAATAGTTTTTTTTTTTTCATAAATAGTATTCTTAATATAGTTTCAAATTTTTTTTTTTTTTTTTTTGCAATGTAATTGATAACGAATGTTTCAAATAATAAATTTCGTGCAGCTTTATACTGTGATATATAAAAAGATCTTATCCTTTGACCATTATAACTGTAAGGATGTAAAATCGATGCTATGCGTAATTTTGGGAAGGAACATAGTAAAAGTCTCTTGTAATAGGGCAATTTCTTATATATAAATAATGACGATTTTCAAATTAAATTAAAGTAAATTAAAGAAGTGCCCAAACACTACTATATCCTAAATTAACCCGGTCTCAGAAAGTAATGGTCTTAAATCTGGTTAGGACATGGAAATGACCTTTCTGAGATGTTCGCAAAACAGATGAAGCAGATAGAATCACTTGTGTTGCATCATCATGTGTCAAATGTCAATGTATCTGATTTTATCTATTAATGAATGAAAGTAATTCATTGGTCTGAAAATCAAAGAATTCGTTGTAAGTCACTAGTTAAGATCGATATTAGCATCCATCATTCTATACATTTAAACAATTGATCGTGCTAGAATTAACGTTCCATTGTTCCTGTAAAACAGGCGCGTTGGATAAAGAACTTGAACATGTATTTTCAAAAAGAACTACTTTTATGCATACGGGAAAAATACATAATTTTCACTACTAATTTTCAGATACAAATATACTGTATAACAAACAGTGAGACTGATCCAACATTTCAAAAAAGAATTAGTTCGATATCCAAATGCAATTGATGAAATATGATTGGAAAAAAGCCAAGAAAATGAAGTAATAACCACAATAGAAATAATAATAGTAATAATAGAATACCGCTTCTTCATATCGTAAAATTTTTATTCCGTTTTTCGATACTAAAATTGATAAACATGGTTAAATTAAAGGATGAATAACTATAACATCTATCATTATATTGGTTCAGCATTCGTTAATAAATTTCGCTTACGATCATTGATCACTAGATTAACAAAAAATAATAGAATTATTATTGTTTTTTTTTATTGTACCTAAATGATATTTAACGCGTCTTAATAAATTTCAACTGATATGAAATACAAATTCTAAGTGAGAGAAATTTTATTTACATATACCATTTAGCATCGGTTACTATACAGTATATTAAGATTCCGTTTCAACTAATTTTAGCTCAAACTTATAACACCAAAAAGTACTCACAATTTTTTAATTTAAGAAGTACTAGACGGTACATATCAAATATGTCAAACCTAACATAGATCATACCTGTTTTTTGAAAAAAAAAACCAAACGAGCATCTTTATAGATGAATAAATTTTTTTTGTTTACAAAAGGATTCATTTTGTTAAATTCTAATTTTTCACATATTAACCGAATAAAATTCATACAACGAAAAAAACATTATTCATGATCCGATTTTTCCTTTTTATTTGTTTTTGCTTCATATATAACTTTACATTTACTATTAAAAATCAAAATTTATTATATATAATAATATTAAACTTTATACTCAAGCTCTTTCTTGAATTTTTATTTTTTAACGTTAATAATAGTAAAAATATATATGAACATGTTTACTTAGTCCTAGAAAGGCGATTCGCTTATTAAAATTTTTTTTTTAGAAAAAATTTACTTCAGAATGGGTAACATTTATCTATTTTAGTTGTAACTGAAAAATAAAATATTAAAAAGACCAGATATTATCTATTGAATTTACTATTAATACAAGATGTCTCAGTTATCACTATTATACAAATAAAATAATTTTTTTGTTATCTCTTCCTTTTATATTTTATCAATTTCTTTATTCAATTGTATAATTTCTTTCTCAGTTTAAACTTTTCATATTCACGCAAATTTATTTTCTATTTGCAGCATCTAGATCTTCTTCTAGCTTCTCCACTTCTTTCCTTGCCTCTTAAAGTTCTTTTTCAACCGATTTAGTAACAGTATCTTGATTCTTGAGGAATTAAAGGGAAATATATCAATTGAAAAGAAATATTCTTAATTAAACAAAGACATCTTTATATACAAAAACATTGAGGAAGAAATTGTGGGTACACCATTCCGCCCGTTTTGATCTCGTGCAGATATGTCATCGGTAGCGGTGGTGATAATAGTGGTCCCAATAATCTCGTTAAAATTTCAAGCAGCAATCTGAGTAATCGTACTCTCTGATAATTGATCTGGGCGTGAATTAGCTTCATTTCTATTATTGTTGTTATTGCTGCTGATTCCGCTATTGTTTTTTCTTTTCTTTATGCTGCTGCTGACGCTGATGATGCTACTGCCAGCATTGTCGTTGCTGCTGCTACTGCTGCTGCTATTGTTGTTAATATTATTTTGATGTATACATGCCAGATCACTAATATTGAAGATTTTACGATTTCCATTCGGATGCTTACTACAACAAAAAAAAATTTCCTTTATTCATGAGGCTTGCTTCTCTTATGTAGTTGTATCATTTCACAATGTTCACAATGGTATCGTCTCCATGACTTTGGATGATTTGTAATTTTGGAAGACATATTAAATTAATTAAATAAATTATATAATTAATAAGTGTAATTTTAAGAAAGAATTTTTCGGTTAAATATATTTTTTTTTCTTTATTATTTTTTGATAAAAAAATTTTGACTGGAGAGTTTTTTTTTTGGAATATATATAATAGAAAAAAGTAAATACAAGGGATAACGACAATTATTTTTCTTGGACGTTTATTTACTGTAAAGTTTTTTTTTTTCTTTAAATAATAAATTAATAATTGTAAAAAAAAATGATGCACTTTAATATTTATTATATTAGCAAATATGCAACAAGGCTTTAAAACAACTTTAGTAAACCAGTGTTTTTAGTTTAATCAATCCACGATTGCGCCTCTACGATATTCAGTAAGACAAAACCCATAAATAGAATTGCGATCTGTCAATCCGTAAATAAACACATTTCAGCCATTTTACGAATTTGAGTAATAAAAAGAATTTTTTTTTTTAGATAACTTATGAATATCTATCAATACATAATATAATAAAATAAAAATTGTCTTCAAAAATAAAGTAGAGAGAAAATTAAAACGGATTGAAATTCATCCGGAATTTTTTAAACTACTAGATTGTGCATTGGGATGCAGTCTTATAATATACATAAAAAAAAAATTTGATCTTTATTAATTAAAATCCGTGTATAATTACCAAAATGTGTCATCCGGATCGTAACTCTCCCCATAAGGAAGCCACAACATAAATAGTCCACCTTTTTTTTTTGTTTTGTTTATACACCGTGCTGTGTTTTTTTCGTGAATGATCGATCTATTTACAACTTTTTTTTATTTTTTTTGCACAAAAATGGTATTTTTAATTTAAACAAATCCAACGATTCAGGCAAAGCACACCTCTACGATATTTGATCCAGGAATCCTGGTCGGTAACCTGTCAGGAATTGTGTTCAGACCTGTAACCGTTATTAACGGGTTATAACGGATATCTGTTAATATCGGGTTTACGGTTTTAAATTTTAACTAACGGATTCTACCCGGGTTCAAAATTGACTATTGGATACAACCGATGGATGATATCGGGTATCGGTTTTGTACCAGATTATCGAGTTATCGGCTTAAACGGTTAGCTAAACGGATTGGAGAACTTTTCGCATTTTTCATGTGATGCGTTTGATCTGATTAAAACCATTATTAACCTGTTAAATATCCTTAAATATCCACTATCCAACCTTTATCAAACCGTTAACCGACTTGTTAACCGGTACAGCAAAATTCAAAATATAGTGAACACTTGAAAATTTTATTGTCAGTACTCGGGTTACTGGGTTATTAGAAAAGATATATAACACGTGACATATATATATGATGGGGTAGTATAATAAGTATAATTGTATATATAGAACTACTTTTCTAATAACCCGACTAGTTAGAAACCCGAGCACCCGACAATCCTGACAATAAAAATTTTCTAGTGTACACTATATTTCGAATTTTGCTGTAATGGGTCAAACGGGTCTGAACACTCAGTGCTCAGGAAGCCACATCTAAGCCACCATCTTTTGCACACCGCACCGTATGTTTTTACTTTTTTAATTTTTATTTCCTTACATAACCTTAAAATGCGCATGAGATAAATATTGCATTGATACAAATAGAAACAATTTCGCGTTATAGATGTGGCTTCCTGATGGGTTTATATTTGTTAAATTGATTTTACAATTCCTTCCGATGGCACGTATATAAAGACTGTGCCTCGAAAAAATTATCCGTTTGGCTGCGCACACTGCCACGATAACCGGACAATTTGTTTTTATGCCACCTGAATAAATATTGATCCAGCCTAACACTTGAAGCTGAGACAATCTTTTTAAGAAAATTATGCATATGTGACTTACAATAACGACATGATTATTAATAGCATGATTAATACAATCTATTTGGATAGAAAGTTTCTCCCATTCTGATTTCATTTACTTACATGTCTATTGATAATTTACTAAATTCAAAATCCAGCATGGATTTTATCGTTCAAAGAATATATTTTTGTACAAGACTGGATAATTATGCCAAAAGAGATAATAATTGAATGTAATAATTTAACGAAGAAAATTAAAAATTAATTGGAGTTTCAAAAACGTTTTTATAAATAACGTTT
The DNA here is from genome assembly GCA_003833135.1 of Oehlia diaphana. NCBI lineage: Eukaryota > Fungi > Glomeromycota > Glomeromycetes > Glomerales > Glomeraceae > Oehlia > Oehlia diaphana. The sequence continues at coordinate 95,388 of QZLH01000010.1, forward strand.
TAATTTGTTAATTTGTTATATGGATTGACTTGATAGGTCAATATATAATCGAATCTTCCCAAAGGTAATTATTCTAAATCTGGTAATTATTTCTCGTTTTATTATTATTATTATTATTATTCAAAATGAGTTCCTTAGTGGTACCGATTTGTTTTGTATTCCTCTTTTGCCATTCACAAGTTTTCAGATAGTAGAAAGTTCAATCAGTGAAGAGTCTTCTGCTTATGAAAAGAAGTCTTGCTGCATCAAATTCAGTAATGCCACTAATCGTTGTTCGTCATCCCTGTTCTAGATGCAAGTTATTAGCTAGCCATGCATAAATAGGTTCAAAAAAGGACAATTATTTTGAAATTATTTGTAATTCAGACTGTAGAAGCTTTGTTGATAGTTATTTCATACTGGGAATAAAATTATTAGACGCCACTATCTTTCATTTGAAAAAGGCATAGCATTATTCAATGATTTATAAATTTATAAACCATTCGACTGATGATGTACAGTATTTAAAAAACTCCTACGTGGAGAAAATATCTAAACAGAGAATAAATTATTCTTAATTTGCTGCGCCATATACAAATATATTATTTAAAGTGAAATTTTTGTTATACTGTAATTCCATCCAGAGCATATTATCCTTTACAAATTTTGCGTCTTTTTTTCTCTTTTAAAAAGAAAAACGTGCTTAGTATCGCAACATTATTTTCCGATATGACTATCAGTCACTACATCATTTTAATAATATATTATAAAGTAGATACCCCACAATATATTGCGAGAAGCGGATCTGGTATGTATGTACGTAGATTCCAACCAAGTTTAAATAATCCAATAAAATATTAAAATTATCGTATTGTATTGTTAGATTTTATAGAATAACTCAAGAACCAGAAACAGAAAAATTATATATAAAGGTCGGGTACTTTATGAATTTTACTATTTCTGTACGCAAGGTTTTCAGAAGAGTGCGCATCTGGTATTAAAATTTTGTAAAAATAAACGAATAAAATCCAGAGGGTAGCATTTATTGAATATACTGTATATAATTCATATGATATTATATTACTTTAAAATTGCATAGTATAAGCTGTAAACAAAATTAGTATTTCGCACTTTATAATTAAAACTACGCCATGCTTAATGTCCATACAAAGGAAATAACGTTATTATTATATAAAGAACTTTCACAATTTCATTTTTTTTAAAAAAAAAAACTCTTACGTTCAACGATTTACCAATATTTTTAATTATATGAATAACAAAAAAAATTGACTATAATATTTGACTAATTTACAAATATATCGATTTCAATATTATACCAATATTTAATGTTTATAAATTTCCTGCTTTATCATCATTTATTATTACTATATAATTGATTTATCCCCTGCCATTTACATAATAGCAAGTTTCTTTCGCTTGGTTTTTTTTTTTCATTTCAAAAGATTTTTAAAAAAAATATTAAATTTTAAAAAGCTTCTAACTACATGTATTACTATTACACGAAAAATAATCTTGAGATTACAAATAAATTAAAAGAAAATTTTTCTCATTTGGAAAATGCAAATCTTTCCGAATTACTCAAATTTTCAAATCAGTCCATTATAGTATAATTATTAGTTAATTTTTACCGCAAAATTTCCTAGAAACGGATTAATAAGTACATATAAAATTTGCTACCCAGATCGTCTAAATGGTGCCGATCAGGAATTAATCCCCTGTCGCACTAAGTGTCACTCACTCATGATCACCATCATACTAATTTTAAAAATTGCGAGTGATTAGCTGAGTTTATAAATGACCGAGAATCTTCGTTTAGTTATTTCCCGACCTCATATAGATAGCCGGGAAATTACTAATTTTAGTTAAGTTTAAAATAGTTAATATTTATGAGTGACACACTTCGGGATTACCCATTTATTTCATGGGAAGGGAACATTAGGTGTTTTTTCCCTTCGGGAAAAAAGCCCTATTATTCTTAACTCCCCGTGAAAATAAATAATACTAATTTTTTATTGTACATTAAAATATAGTTAACATAACTGAATGTTTACTAATGAATTTTATTACTTAGATTACATTTCATTATAACACAATAAATAGATCTTAAGTTATCAAATTTTATGAAATAACCCAAGAACCAGAAACAAAAAATTATATGATGTTTTTGGAATATGTAGAGCGTGAGAGTTTACGCAATTATTTAGGTCAGAATTATAGTAGTTTAAAGTTTAAATTGAAAAATATGATTCAAATTTTACTTGATATTGTAAGTGGGCTTGATCAAATTCATCAAAATGAATTAATTCATTGTGACTTAAATATTGGTAATATATTATGTTCCCATAAAATATCTATAACTGATATAGGATTATGTAAACCTGCAGATTGTAATACAACGGAAAATATAGAAAATAGAACATATGGTATCATACCTTACATAGATTTTAAGAGGATAAATTTATACCAAGGCTACTGATATTTATAGCTTTGGTATAATTATGTATTTAGTAATTCAAGGATTTATGATATAACGAACAATTAATAATAAAAATTTGTCAAGGGCTTAGATCGAATTTTTAAATGCAGACCCTTCAAATAAATAAAACCAAATGCAAAGAAAATTAAAGAAACTTTAGTAAAATAGAAGTAAGAGACCAATTCTAGAAGATATAGTTAAACTGAATTAACTGACAAATGAAGAGGCATTAATAAATTATCAGTTAAAAATATACCTTCAATTGACTTACCCTTCTCATATAAACATTCAAAAAATATTTATGCAATAATTTTAATTATTACAAGCGATACGATAATATATCAAGCATGAAATATTCAAGTACTACTTTAATTAATACTTTGTCATGTTGGAATAATTGTAAAGACTAACAAAATTTCATATCGTTTATGATGGTTCAAATTTGATAATTCTCAATTCAAAATTTAATGTGTCATGCTACATCATAAAATTGCGATTAGTGTGCTTGTAATTAATATGGATACTATGCTATGAGATAGCAATCATATATGACAAAATTTTCTTTGTGATACGACAAATTTTTATAAATATAATAAAAATTTTTAATATTTCTTTAAAATTTACTTTCTTTCATTTATTTATTTTGTAATAATAGAATTTAATAAATTTACATATAATTTAAAATAACTAAATTTATTTTAGACGAAATTTCAAATTCAGATAGCGTTAGTTTGTAACAATAATTTTGTTAAATTATATATAAACAGTAATTAAGTAATTAATAACTAAAAGAAATTAGTACTTAATTGTTGTTTGAATACGTCATGATCTGATGTAACACTTAAACGCCATTATACCATATACAAATAATTTTTGTTTATAAAAAGAAAAAATGGTCTTTCAATTTTTCAGGGTTATATACAATTGTTTTATCTTTTACAATCTTTTACAATAATAATATTTTTTCTCATTACAATATTTAATGTTATAAATAACAAATTATGTTATAAAAAATTATTTAATTGAGGTATTTATTATATATATAAATAACAAAAATAATATTATTTTCCTAAAAAAAAAAAAAGGGTTTGTTAAAAAAAGTGAGTGTGCCTAATTTCCTAATATTATCTCAATTTGATAATTTAATGTGTTTAAATCTCTTTATCATTGTATTTTGAATTTATTTAACCGGATAATTGCATTTAGAAGTAAAAATAGATATGTGATTTTTAACGTGTTTAATATTAGTATTAAGATAATTAATTCTATGTGGTATAAGTTTTATTATACATGGGAAGAAGAAACCAAAATCATAACTTTCTGATATGGTATAAAAAAATGATTTTTTTTTTTTTTGGGCTTATCATGAAAAAAAAAAAAAAAAAAAAATCATTTTTGGAGATTTTGATTTCATTTTCCTTTTCTGAAGTAAAAAATTATGAATAGTTCGTTATATATTTTATATATTCGAAATATTCATTGAATTGAGAAACAGAAAAACAATGGTATAAAACAATATTTATCTATACGCTTACGTTAATTCAATGAAGATTAACAATTGTATACATTGTTACGCAAATTGCCCTATTTTGGATTGTTTATGGAAAATTTTATAAGATATTCCTCCGAAATAAATAGTATGAACCGGAATTAAAAATCATATTTAATTCAAATTTATTCATACTATTAATACTATACTATGAATGAATCTGAACTAAATGAATTAAATGAAAAGTTAAATCCGGAATCACAACAGTTATTTGATAGGTATGGAAGATGTGAAGAATGTAATCAAATAATGACAGATTTCAATTGGTGTTACACATGTAACGTAGAACGTTTTCGAAAAAATTTTAATAATTGGACTAGTGGTAATAGAGATATTGATAAATTTATTCAAGAAACTCAACTATCTGCAAAGCAACATTTTAACATATTAGAATGGATATCCTATGAAAGTTTTCGCGATATTAAATATATTGCAAAAGGAGGGTTTGGAAAAGTATATAGAGCAAAGTGGAAGGATGGATATATATTTATGTGGGACAATAAAATTCAAAATTGGGGTAGACTTCAGCCTAATATGTTTGTAGCATTAAAAAGTTTAAATAACTCAAAAAATGTTACATCGGCATTTATTAGTGAGGTATAAATTAATTAACTATTTATTTTGCATTTAAAATATGATTTATATAATCTTATTAATGAATTTTATTATTTAGATTACATTTCATCATAACAAAATAAATACGTTTATTACATCTTATATTGTTAGGTTTTATGGAATAACTCAAGAACCAGAAACAGAAAATTATATGATGGTATTGGAATATGCAGAACGTGGGAGTTTACGCAATTATTTAGATCAGAATTATAGTAGTTTAAATTGGAAAAGTATTATTCAAATTTTACTTGATATTATAAGTGGGCTTGATCAAATTCATCAAAATGAATTAATTCATCGTGACTTACATATTGGTAATATATTATGTTTTCCCCATAAGATATTTATAACTGATATGGGGTTATGTAAACCTGCAGATTGTAATACAACGGAAAATATAGAAAATAGAACATATGGTATTTTACCTTACATAGCTCCTGAGATTTTAAGAGGACAAATATATACCAAGGCTTCAGATATTTATAGTTTTGGTATAATTATGTATGAAGTAATACAAGGATTACCTCCATATCATGATATAAGCCATGATGAACTATTAGCAATAAAAATTTGTCAAGGACTTAGACCAAATTTTAAAATTAAAGTACCTCAATTAATATTGCATTTAATTAAAAAATGCTTAGATGCAAACCCTTTAAATAGACCAAATGCAAAGGAAATTAAAGAAATTTTGGTACAATGGAAAAAAGAGACCAATTCTAGAAGATATATTCAAACTGAATTAACTGAACAAATTAAAGAAGCAGAAGAAATGAATAATAATAAATCGTCAAATATGACTACTCCTTCATATAGCTTATCTTTATCGTATGAAACACATTCTGAAGCAGTTTATACAAGTAGATTACTTAATTTTAATAATCTTCCTGAACCAAAAAACTCTCATAATTATTATAAATCATATAATAATATTTCAAACATTGAATATTCGGGTAATAAAATAATCATTATTTTAAATATTTTTGAAACAATTAATAAAATTTATTTATAATTAATAGAATCCTTACAAATTAGTCTTTCTCGATTGAAAATTAGTAATGAAGGTATAATATGTTATATTTTATTTAATTTCTTTTTTACAATAATTAATTAATTAATTGAGATTGTATTCATTTTTTATAGAAAGTACTGAGTAAATAGGCCTTAAAGTTTAAATAAATGATAAAGATTTAATTATAAACCATTTGGTCTTATCCAATAGATGAAATATAAATTTTTTGTGAGCAGACACTTATGGTACCGCATAACTCGGATATTTTCCGATGTTGTATAGTTGATAAAAATCTATACAGTATAATATTTTGGTATGGTTGAAAATTAATTATACTCTGAGTAATGAGTATAGAAGTTTTCGATATCATGCCGGAAATACTATACTGTATATGTTTCATCAACTATACAACATCGGAGAACTACCGGATGTTATATCCTACTCAATATCTGTTATCTCTTAAATATAACTCTTCTATAATAAAATACCTCCCACCTAATATACCTTGGGTATAATTCAATTTTAATTCGAGTAAATTGATTTAGGCCTGGGTACTGTATTTTAGGCAATGCTATGCATTTTTTACTGTATTAGTAAAAAATATGATAAATTCTACCGTTGATGAAAATATAAAAAACGTTTATAACTAAACTTTTGATATGAAATATTTCTCTACTATACCTTTGATCTTTTTATTAATAAGAAATTTTTTTGCAATAACCAGTTCTATTATTAAATGTTTTAAGGTCTAGATGAATAAAAAATTATCTATCGCGTATTTTCATCCTCCACTCGACTTAAACATATTATTTTTAATATTTTCCTAGTAAAAAACTTTTATATATGGTCGTATATCTGATTTATACGACATTTACAGTACATATATCAACATATATTGTTTTTTAATCTTTGTAAAAGATAGTTCAGAGGTATAATACGGGCATAAAAATTTAGTCTGCTATTTTATACTGTATGAGTAATTATTTTTTTCTTTTATTTTTTATTATTTTTTATATTTTCTTTACTTTTGCTTTATTTCATTCTTTTCAATTATTTTTACAGATTATAAATTATAGAATTAAATCGATTAAAAAGTTTTGTTTTTAAACATTTACAGTAAAAAAAGAATAGACCACACTTATATTTTATGACTTAAGATATCAAAATCTTAAATTCAGATATATATTTTATACTAGATCCATTAAATCCACTTTTGGGATCCAAGGGAAGCCTCCAGACCAAGCTGACTAGAACACTTGGAATGGGCGAGTGAAACCCTTTTGCAATATATTTAATATTTTAATATCTGAAATTATATCGGGCCAATATATTAATACCGCAGTCTTAAATTTTCATGGCAAAAATATTTCAACTTTTCTAGCGCCCCTATAAAAAAAAAGAATGTCTGGAAATTGTAGCTAAAAAATGTTCATTTGTCTGGAATATGTCCGGAATATTGCAATATTCCGAACGTTGAAAAATTTCCATTTTCTAGAAAATGTCCAGAAAATGTCCAGGAGGGTTCAGGCCAGTGTCCACAATTTTCTGGACGTTTTCCGAATACACGGACATTTTCCTGATGTTTTTAGCTACAATTTCCGGACATTTTTTTTTTTTATAGGATAGTACTCAACCAAAATAAATAAAATAATACGAATAATCAGTATTAAAAAGAAAAATGCTAGTATCTCATTAGCGTAGTATTCCGTATAGTTAATATGTTTATTAAAACATAAATTAAAATATGTATTTATTAATTAATCTTAAATAATGTTACAAACACATTTTTGAATACGGAATATTGGCATAACGTTTACGTGATCCTATATGATCGTATAATAATTTGTTTTACAAAACGAAAGGCATAAAAAATTACAATTTTATCAAATGGCACATTAAATTTTTAATTGAGAAATATCAATTTGAAAAGATTTTATTATCATAAACAAATAAAATTTTGTTAATCTTTTACAATTAATTTCAGCATGACAAATTTATTCCAGCTATTTGCGAAAATAACGAACCACCTAATTCATTCTTCGACTGCGTATAAAATTTTCATACGCAGTCATAAGCATGGTAATAGGAACTCATTTTTTGATTGCAGTCATGCATCCGCAGTTATATCACAATAATTCTAGAAGTTTACTATGCGTGTATTACTGCGCATGGCTGCGTATGAAAATTTCATATGCAGTCGAACCTGGGAAAATCGACCGTTATTTTTTGCAAATAGCCGTAATTACAGTACCTGTATATTACTAGAGAATGACGATAGTGAAGATAAATGTATATCCAAGAACAAAAGAAGAAAAAAGAAATTATTCATTACCGACTATTTATATTTGAAGAAAGACGTGTATATTTAGAAATTGAGTTTAAAGAGTGATAGAAAGAAATAGCAGATGTAGAGGTTATTGAGTATAACCAATGAAAAAACAAAATTAGATCTTAAAAAAGTAGTATGTGAATTACTGTGTTGAAATTAAAATTTTGAGAGTATATGCAGATCTGCAACCGAAACTTTTATTTATTACATTATATTATAATAAAATCAATTAAAAAAAAATTGGTAAAAATTCAATTTAATTTTGATTTATATAATTTTACTATGGATTATTTTTTTAAAAAAAAACGATTATTTAGCTGGATCAACTAACTGCATTGGTTAAAGATATTCGGTAATTAATTATAATCACGTGATTTTGTAATCATTTAGCTAACTAAGTATAGTATGTTATTGAAAATATCTTATGGTGCAGATGGCGCATGGCGCACAATCCATACATAATAATAGTGTTGACAGGGCTTCGGAGTTTTCGGACTTGTAAGAAGTTTTAAGTGAGAAAAGCGTTTCGCATTTGTAGTTTCACCCGTAAAAATATACTTATGAATCCTATTAAAGAAGTAGAAATGCGAACAAAGAAAAAAAAAAATAATTTTAAATAATTAAAATAAGCCAACTTTAAATATTTTATATGAAAAAAAATTCTTTATTCCCCAAAATTGCAAAATTGGCTTATTTGAGAAAAGGAGCTATCAAATAAACACGCATATTTTTATTTGTATACTATATAAGTCCATACTTTGTTGACTCACACTTCACATAAAGATTAAGATATTGTGCTACTATAAAAACAAATTCAAATAGAAATTTAAAAATTGAAACTTTTACACCTGTTAATTTAAAATCACACTTCTTATACCACCTATGCGTTTATTTTCTTTTTTATTATTTTATAAAGCTCTTAGCTTTCTCGTAGCATTAGCTTCATCATGTTCACCAGTAATAAATGATGGAAATCTTATTGCAATAAGTTTATCAATCTCTAACGTTTGGCGATTCAATATAAATAATATAACCCCGTAAGAAATATGAAAAGAATTTATTTATTATACAATTATTTAACTTGAAAATTAATGAGATGATCTTAAATTGTATAGAAATGTGGGTGCATTTGTTATAATGTGGAATTCTGATGTCCAACCAGATGATAATGAAATTTTCATGTTGAAACAATCAACAACTGGTGTTTACGAGTTTCGGCCATTTAATGATTTTTCTCGAACTAAACGTAAATAAATAAAAATTACTCTTGAATGAAAATATTTTGATTTGTAACTTATTTAACTTTTTTTTCTTTAATCGGTGATATAGTTATTGAAGGCACCAATATTGTTGGTGATCCTTTAAAACTTAATATTGGGTTAGTATTTAATTCTTTTAATATATTCATATTTACAATTAATTATATATAATAATTATAATTTATTTTTTTTAAAAAAATCTTAAGCACTAACGGAGATAACCAAAAATTCTTTATTGAATGTGAAAAATGTAATCTCGACACCAATTCTGTGAATTGGGTAAAATACCACAGTTTATGCCAGATAAAGGTAAAGAATCAGTTCTTTAATAAATTAAATTAATAAATTAATAGTAATTAATGCTGTGTTTTCCTTAAAATAGAATTCAGCATCTAAACTTTGTGCGAGCGGTAGAGATATTGTTACCAATGTGACTCAAGTAGATTGTGCAACAGCGTCAAAATGGGATCTTTTTGGGTAAATTTGTAAATTTGATTTTAAGTTTGATGTTATTTTCTTGAAAATTAAAATTTAATTGCATTATAACAGGATGTTATCACCTGATGTGCCTAAAAATATATTATCACCAACGACTATTCCTTCTGATTCACCTACGATAGCGAACTCAACGAGTGGAGTCTCAACGAGTGGAATCTCAACGGGTGTAATCTCAGCGAATGGACTTATAGCCGTAGTTTTTGGATCGATTATTGGCTCAGCTCTTATTTCTTTTATGGCAGCGTATTGGGTTATTAAGCGCAGACAAATCTCTCAAAATGAACTACTTACTAAAAATGATCCTGTTAATGTTCAGGTTATTTATAATTAGACTAAATACTACGTAATAAGTATATTAATATACGTAATAAGTATACTAATATACGTAATAAGTATACTAATATACGTAATAAGTATACTAATATAGAATTGTATAATATTACATTAATTATAGCAATGTATAATTGGCAATTCAGCTATCCGAGAAATTTTTTGTTCATGTTCCAATATAAAGTATCTCAGCTTAAAGTGTTGTAAAGGTATTACTATATTAATAAGAAAGTGGGGAAGATAACGAAATAGGATGATCTGTGCCTGTTACATTGCTTCTAATTTAAAATCTTGTACTATATATATATAACAGTAATAAAAACTTCACTCAGAACTTTTCATTGTATAAACAGTATTTAAATAAAATAAATTAATTGAAAAAATTTGAAATAAATATATTAATAAACAACTTAATGTTTTCAGAAAATGATCATTAGGATAGAGTTAGGACGAGGTTAAGGTAAGTGGATTAGGATTTTAAAGTTGTCGGTGAAAATGACTGTTGGTAAAATGATTCTGTCAGCGAAATGGCTGTCGGTGAATCGTCTGTCGGAAATATTTGTTGGTAGCCAGACAATAATAAGGTATTATTGTTTGAAATTAATTTAATTAAATTTTCTAGTTAAGAGTGAAAAACTTTAGGCAAAGGTTTAATTAAACATTATTTATAAGAGAGATTAATACATCATGATCATGATGTACTAAATATCATGAGCTGGTATAATAATGATTTTTCAAAAATCCATTCCATCACTATCTCTTTAGCATAGTATTCCGTATATTTATGTTATTAAAACGCATTATTGAAATTAGCATTTTAAAATAATATTACAAGCACGCTACCGTATTTGCCCGCATATTTGTACGGTAAGCAACTCGTTAACGGACAATATAATAAAATGTAATTATAATTGAAAATAATGTTTAATGAAGAAAATTATGCTATTCTGGCATTAAAGTCAATGAAGGAAATGCTATATTCTGTCATTAAAGAGTATTATCATCCTAATTGTCAGTTTCATTGATTTACCAATTTTCCATATCTCCAAATGATGATTTGGCGCAGCTTAATAAAAAAAAAGTTGCTAGATTTCGAATATATTTGTACCCAAAAAGGTTGCTTATTTTTGGACAAATACGGTATTTGAGGGTTACTGTGTCGGTTCGGATAATTTAAGGCAAAAGTGAAATGTTAATTTGCAGAATTATTTTACAATATAAGTAAATTTAACGAGTTTTTAATGTACTGTACATGATCGATCAATCAATCAAATCAGTATTTGTATAAGGCAAATTAAAAACAAAATTATTATGGCAACCTGCTTATAATGTGAAACATTACTTTGTGAAATTATTATATATTATATAATAATTTTTTTTTTTTTATTATATAATGAAAATAACTTTTTCCTCATTTAATTAATTCTTAGGTTTATGTTTTCCTTGCACGTAAGATATTTTTTGCTCCTTTAAAATAAATATTTGAAAAGAAAATAATTTACTATTTTTTTCATTTACGAAATAATATTTAATTAGGTACAATAGTACATTAGACGTGAGACGAATTTTAGCGGTGTAACATAGAGTGAAGCCGCAGCACACAAAATCATTCAGGATTTTCCAAAAAGTTTTTAAACCCGGAATTTTATAGTAAATTTAAATATGATCGGAATCAAACTTTAAACTTACTGACCCTTCCAAAGAAACACTCATTTAGCATCTAATTGTATTCCGATGCAAAAATGTATTTCCGGAAATTTTAGATCTTTTTTGGAAATTTCGGAAATTTTTTTAATGCAACTTTATTAAGCAATACACGTGATGATCTCCATGCATATAACCTACTCATATAAATAGAAAATTTGAATTGTTCACTCCTGGTAACATTTCTTTTCTTCTTTACACACACCATGCGTTTATTTTCTTTTTTATTATCCTACAAAACCTTTAACTTTCTTATTGCATTAGTTTCATCATGTTCGCCAGAAGTCAAGGATGGAAATTTCATTTCTACAAGTCTATCACTCTCTCCCAATTGGCGATTCAATATAAACTTTTACATTCCGTAAGATATAAAAGGATTTATTTATTATATAATTATTTAACTCGATATTAATGAAATTATTTCATAGACTTGCGGGCTCATTAATTACAACGTTTAACTCTGGTGACCGACCAAATGATAATGAAATTTTCATGTTGAAACAACCAACAACTGGTGTTTACGAGTTTCGACCATTTGTTAGTTTTTATCGAGATACAGGTAAATAATAAAAAATTATTTCTGAACGAATATATTGATTTGCATCTTAATTAACTTTTTTTCTTAATCGGTGATATAGCTATTGAAATACCAATTGAAAGTATCAATAATGTTGATGTTCCTCTTAAAATTAATCGTAGGTTAGTATTTAATTCTTTTAACTTAATATTTATATTTGTACTTAATTATAATCATATTTTTTATTTTTTAATCTGAAGTTCTAACGGAAATAACCAAAGATTCTCTATCGAATGTGATTTATGTAATCTCAGTACCAATTCAGCGAATTGGGTAAAATATCACAATAGGTGTTTGATAAAGGTAATGAATTCAATCTGTTAATAATTTTAATAGTTTTAATAGTAGCTAATGCTGTGTGTCCTTAAAAATAGAATTTAGCATCTAATCTTTGTGTGAGCGGTAAAGATTTAGTTATCAATGTGAATCAAACAGATTGTGCAATCGCGTCAAGATGGGATCTTTTTGGGTAAATTTAAAAGTTTAATTTTTTAAGTTTGATGTTATTTTCTTTCGAAATTAACTTTTATTGTATTATAACAGGATAATATCGCCGGATATACCTAATACTTTATTACCATCTAATTCATCTACGGTGGCGAGCTCAACGGGTGTTATCTCAGCGAGTGGACTTATAGCTGCAGTGTTTGGATCGATTATAGGCACAGCTCTTATTTCCTTTATAGGAGGATATTGGGTTATTAAGCGCAAACAACTCTCTAAAAATGAACTATTTGCTGAAAATGATCCTGTTAATGTTCAAGTTATTAATAATTAGACTAAATTCTACGTAATAAGTAATTATTTTAATATAGAATTGTATAATATTACATTAATTATAGAAATAGATAATTGTTCAATTCGGATATCAGAGAAATTATTCGTTCATATCCCAATGTAAAGTATCTCAGCTTAAAATGTGGTAAAGGTATTACAGTCGGCATGAAGTAGGCGTCCAGGCCGATCAAGCCTTCGTTATGTTAATGCTATATAACTAATTATTCGGTATGATAAAATGAATTAAAAGTGGTAAAATTTGCTTATTTGAGAAATTTTTCATAAAAATTACATTAAAATTATCTTAATTATCTAACAAAAATCTTCATTATATTAAAAAAAAAAAAAAAATCGTTTTTAAAGAAATTCGTTATAAAAAAGGACCCAATTACAATACATTTGATTAGTAAAATTCGGTGTAACAAATGCCATACAAAAATATTGTTGGTTTAAATTTATAATCACGTGATTTTGTAAAACCAGCATAGTATTAAAAATTTGCAGGGTGTAGTCTAGTTTAATAATACTCTAGCTACTATTTTTTTTGTTCTCTGTTCTTGTCGATATAATAAAATAAAAAAGTATTAAATGATTTTCTCAAACTTATAGGGAGAAACGTTTCTGATTCGTAATTCACCAATTAAAATAGGTCATTATGAACAAAAATTTTTTAATGTAATAATGAATTAAGACAACTTTGAATCATTATATATGAAAAAAAAATTTCTTTTTTCCAAAAATTGTAAAAATTGTTGTTTCTGAAACATACTGAGAAAAGCTATAAATAATCACGCAATAATATATTTTTTTGTTTCATAAACTTCAATTGAAAATTGGAATATTGTGTAACTATAAACAAATTCAAATAATTCAAATAGAAAAATAAAACTGAACTTAAATCACACTTCTTTGCACACACATTATATCCACATGCGTTTATCTTCACTTTTATTATTCTATAAAGCTTTTAGCTTTCTCGCAGCACTAGTTTCATCACTATGTTCACCGGAAATCAATGATGGGAACCTTATTTCGATAAGTTTATCACTCTCTAACAAGTTTCGATTCAATATAAATAGTATGACTCCGTAAGAAATCGAAATGATTTACTTATTATACAATTATTTAATTTGAAATTAATGAAATGGTCTTAAATTGTATAGAAATGTTATAACGTGGAATTCTGGCGGGTAATGAAATTTTCTCGTTGAAACAATCAAGTGAATCAACACCTGTTGCTTACGTGTTTCGGCAATTTGCTAATTTTTATCGAAACAAGGAAAATGAATAAAATTACTTTTGAACGAATAATATATTTGATTTGTAACTTATTTAACCTTTTTTCTTAATCGGTGATTATTATTTATAAGAATGATTAAGTATGAAATACTTGATAGGCTGATGCGCGTTATTAAGGAAAATAATGCGTGTAACAACACATATAGTACCGTACCGCAATGCCTTAAGATACCCACACCCCAGCCAAAAGGCCAAGATACAATATACGGTAATTCTGGTGGAATTAGGCTAATTTTGGCCATGTATCTCACAAAATGTCCATGGGTATTATATAATTTTTAAATCAAGTATTTTGTATCATAACTTGGGGTATCTTAAGCAGTGCCGGTACGGTATATGAAAAACCTTTATTATTTCTTTTTGAAAACTTGATTTACATTTTTAAGTATAATGATTTTTCCAAAAAAAATTCTTAATTGTACAGGATCATCGGACTTGAACCTCGGTTATTCCGCATAATCGTTATCTCTTTAGCATAGTATTCCGTGTATAAACACACATTATAACATGTATTGAAATTAGCATCTTAGAAAATATTACAAGCACACTATTCGAGGATGAAATATTGGTATAGTACATACGTGATGGTTCTATAGAGCCGTATATTAATTATTTAAATCGATATATCTTTACGCGTATGAATCGATACAATTAACCTTTAATTTATATTAGTGAACGAAATTACATGAAAATATTATACAAATATCAAATGATTTAATTAACAAATGTATTATTTCTATTTTTATTTTAAGTTTTTGTTTTTTTTGACCATGTTTAAGAAATGTATATTAAAAGCCACTTTGTACTACTGTGTCGGTTCGGATTAATTTAAGGCAAAATGGGAATGTTAATTTGGCGAATTATTTTAGTGACAACAATAAATGAATTTTAAGCACAATAAACAATATTTAACGATCGATCAGTCAAAAGTAAAGTTTGAACTGTATTTGTAATAAGGCAAATTAACAACATAAAATTATTCCGGCAACCAATGTGCGAAACATCAAATTTACCTGTTTTAAAATACTTTGTGAAATTGTTTATATTAATAATTTTTTTTATGAAAATAACTACCATTTTTCAGATGAATATTGATGAAATGTTTACCAATTGAATTGGGATACTTAATAAATATAAAAGTATGGATGCCAAATAAAATTGTTAAATATTTTGCTAAATAAAACGAATATATTCACAACTTTGAAAAATCATTGATTATTTATTTGGGTTTATATTTCTTGTATTTTTTGCTTACTAATTATATATTATATATTACAAAATAATATTTACAATGATTTATGCTAACTTAATCTGTATATAAAATGTTCCGAGACGGTGTAACATAAAACCATAAACAGGAAGCCGCAGCACAAAAAATTTTTAGATTTTCGGTAAAATTTTCAAACTTTGAAACACGCATTAACAATCTAATGCATCCATTCGATACAAAAAATGAATTTCCGGAATTTTTTAGAACTTTTTTTGACCTTAATAAAAGAAAATATTTTTTTTTAATTCTTTTTTTTTTAATTTTTTTAAATTGATTTAAAATAAAAAAAAAAATTTCATGTAATTAAAATAAAAACCGAGTATGGTAATAATTTTATACATTATACTCAATATTAAATTTAGTGTCATACAAAACTCATTAGGATGGCCCTACTCTACAACTTTAGCTCCCAACCACTATTATATAATATATCACATGACCCTCAGAATCATCATCCAACTCTTCGTTATAACTAAATGTTCTTACAAATTTCTTGCAGGACATCTATAAATTAAAAGGGATGGTTAGCTTTCGCTAAGTACTCTACTTAAGAATTTCATCCCGCCATCTGGTAGTGACGTGAGGCAGTATCCTTCTAAAGTATCAAGTTTCATAACGAAGCGTTCGGATCTTCTTCCTATATATTAGTGTCGATATTTTCACCGTCCGTTCCTGAAAACTGCACAATAAAAGGTATAGCTACAAGAATCTGTTTGAAAGAACTTTCAAAAACACAGCTTTAGGTTATTGTGTCCTTTCGCTGACATCTCTCCTGGACACACAGAGATTTGTTATCATCTAGAAATTCTGAAAACAGAGAAGGACGTTCACAGTAAAACTGTGGCCACGAAGCGCTTCCAGTTCTCTGAATCCAAAAGTCCTCAATGAGAACAAATCAATGCATGATCAAAGTTGAAGAAGGTA
>QZLH01000010.1:139378-178836 GCA_003833135.1 Oehlia diaphana
TATTTTTAGACCATTCAATAAAGTATAGTTCTCCTCTAGTGGTAAAAAATTAAAAAATTGAATTATATGATATTGATATCATAAAAAACCTTTAATATTGGCATTTGAATTGATGAATTGATATAATGATTTAAAGATTCACGTAACTGAAATATATACTATAAAAGTATAGGAATAAAGTAAGTTGATTACAATTTATAATAAATTGATATTTCAAACTAATTCTTAGAGAAGACATGAGAAATTTTTGGACTATTATTGGTAGATCAAGATGAGTTTATTGGTTAAACTCTGGTCGTCAAATTGCATACTGATGCAATAAATTTGAAGACTTTATTTGCACCGCAAATATTAAATCCAGATAAAGAAATTACTTATAAATATAGTAACCTCAAATGATGCCACCTATTTCAAATAATCACACCTTAAAAATTGAAGTAAGTTGTCGTTTGATTATTTCAATTACACAAAAATTGAAGGTACTCTCAGTTATTTTAAAATTTACTTAACAAAATTTTTTTTAACCTATAAAATCGATTAGCTATAATAGAGAGAAAAAAAAGCGACACTTGATGGACGTTATGGTATTTAGGGAAGAATTAACAAAAATTATAAATAAACAATTGCTGTTAACTATTTCAGGTTTTGGACTTTTTACGCTTCATTAAAATTCTGCACATTTATAATGCGTAAAACTTCATTTTATAGCAAATTCCTTATTTCTCAATAGATTCATTTATAGCACAAGGGTTTACTTCAGTTTTAGTAAGAACTCTTCAATTTCTTCAATTTCATCATTACCTTATTTGTTCTCATCTTCAGTACGTAAATTATTGCATTACAAAATAATAACACGCAACAAAAAATGGAATTATGAAAAAGATCATATACTTTTGAGAAGAGTAATAAGATATGGGCGGAAATCATATCACAAATCTTTATTATCGTTATAGATACGGTCTAAAATAATTAATCAATCATCAATAATTTCATTGACATTAAAAGAACAACAACAATTTGGAAAAATTTTAAAACAAACATTACAATCAAGAACAAATTCATCATTATTGTAAAACAATTTGGTGATAAAGATCAATGGAATAAAATTGCTTTGAAAAATTAACACAAATGCTTCTGATTCAACAATTTCATTTGATACTTCTTCCTTGTTAACATCTGACAAAATACCAACTCAGGTCTCTGAGTTTGGCACAAAAGTCCTTCAAACGATAATACTGATACCGTGTATTTGTGTCAGAAAGAGGCAATCCTAAGCCGCATTTAGAGGGTGACAAAATTAATGGAAAAGTGACAAAAGAACGGGTTAAAGATTTCTTCAAAAATTCCTAGGAAAGGCCTGATGTTATTATTTCTATACTAATATAAGAAGATTATACCTCGGTGTGTAATAAATTCTTTCCGGATTATATGTGGCCCACCAGCCTTCGAAGAAACCAAGTAGTAAGCTGTTCCCTTTAATTAAAAAAAGCAAAGGTTCAAAAAATTTTATAACTCACGACCCATCCGTTCACATTTCAGAAAAAAATAATCCTAAAGCTGTAACCTACGAAATCACAAAAGAAAAAATGTTTAATAACCCGTATTTTTAAAATAGTTTTTCATAAGTATTCCACTTAATTTTGTCAATTTAAGAAGACAATTATAAATTTTTTACTTTCCTAAATATATTATCTAAGATTAAAAAAGAATTTTTATTATTTTTATACAAGATTTTTATTAGGTTCTATACTTGTAACTAGTTGTCTTATTGTTTTCTATTCTAAATACTTTTTTTGCGATAATTTTCTATGCATAATATTTTTTTAAAGAATATATGACACGTTTAGTAGAAAGGACCATTTGTCAGTGGAACAACTGGTCCAACGAAAGGCAAATTTGGTAATTAGTCAAGAATAGGTAGTTATTCTTACCGATATATTTTTCAATGCAATATTTTTATACCTGTTGAGAAACCAGCAACTAAATACCGTCACTGAGAAATAAATAGTGATAGGATCGGAGAAAAATGGACAACCTTTCCTATAATGATGATATTCTTTCGTTTATCAAATAATATGGACATAATAATAAATCTATTAAAGCCAAATAGAACCTTAAATTGGGCAAATGCTAAGTCAATAAAATCAAACTTATATATACATGATCTTTTTTAGGCCGGCAAAAAAAAAAGAATCGGTCATGAATTGACTAGCGCTGAACTTTTTAATACTTGGTTTAAAAATATTTGAATCGTAATTGTATTTAAACAAATTAGTTTTGATCATTCATAAGTAAAAATCGTACAACAAAATAATAATTTATTAGAAAAACTAGAACAACATTTTTTTTTTTCATCTATAGTAAAGATGATTAAATTAAACAAAAACTTAAAAATAATATCTATAAATATTATTTATTTATTAAAATGCTTGTTGCAAGCCTCAATAACTTTGGAATGTATTTTAGAGTTAGCAGCTACAATTCCTTTATTAGCTTTTAAAGTTCTCCCTAGAGACCAATCTAAAGGTTTGCCATTGATATCTGAAATTTCACCGCCAGCTTCCT
Organism: Oehlia diaphana; assembly: GCA_003833135.1. NCBI lineage: Eukaryota > Fungi > Glomeromycota > Glomeromycetes > Glomerales > Glomeraceae > Oehlia > Oehlia diaphana. The sequence goes on from QZLH01000010.1 coordinate 141,944, forward strand.
GAATCAAAATAGATCCAGATGCATGATCCTATTATGTAATTCAAGCATTAATTCAATTAATATAATTTCATTACATTTATATATAAAAAAGTGTATATACCCATATATTTTCTTCATAATCAGCACGAGTTGGCAGGCGTAAATAAATATCTGCATCACCTCTTGATACCGAACAATATTTACATTGACTATCCATACGAAGAGATGGTTTGGTTATACCAAGTAGTGAAGCTATTTGTGCGGAGTCGTCATGAGATGAATGTGCCGCTTCAACTGATTCACAAAATGATGCTTCTGATACAGAAGAAATATCAGACGCATGGATTTTTGTTTCCTCTGTTGAAGAAATGTTCTTCTATTTATATCAAATAATTTTTCTTTTTTTTAAAAAAAAAGGAACGAAGAAGGTACTAGAAGACGATAATTTAAAAGAAGACAATATACTTGAAAAGCTCCTTGACCCCTTTCTGCAATAAATAGACACCCTCTTTCACCTTCGGGAGCATTAAAGTCTACTGGTAAATTAGGACATCCCATAACTCCTAATTGTACGTTACCACCAACAATTAATGCTAAACAAACAGCAAATTGTTCTCCACGTAAAAATCCTTTGGTTCCATCAATTGGATCAAGTGTCCACATTCCTATAAGAAATATATTTTTAAGTACTCAAAAATTCGATATGGTAAACAAGTTAAGGGATAACAATATTTACGAACTTCCTTGCGAACCACCAGGATAAGATCCTCTATCAATAGCATCCAACAACTTTCATATAAAAAAAAATACAAAATTAAAAATTATTTAAAACCGCCATGACTTAATTTTTCCATTCTTTTGATAAAATTCAGCAAATTTCGGATGACCATCCAAAGAATGTCTTTAAAAACATAATTGAATTCGTTAAAAAAGAATCACATTTGTATTCTAATATTATAATACCTTTTCTTCATCTAATGGTTCATCTAAAACAGAATTCGTTAAAGATAGAATTTTTTCTCTTATTTCTTTTCCCGTGTCACCGCGTAAATCTCCAGAATCTTCTTCTCCAACAATTGGATCATTTGGGAAAGATTTATATAAAATTGTATTCACTACAGCTTGTGCACTAAAATCAGCAACTGTAAAAATAAAAGTTTATTAGAAAAAATTTTTTTAAATTATATTATAAAGTAAGGCTTATACTTGTTACTGGAGTTTTATCTTTTTTTGTTATTGTCTCAGTACTAACAAGTTGTTTGAATACTTTTTGACAAACTTCGCTAGCTCGTAAAACTGCGTTAATAGCAACCGTACGTTCTGCAGCAAATACTATTTAAAAATAAAAAAAAAATAATAAATAATTAAAGTTGAATAATAAATAAATTAAAAATTTAGAAATAGAATTGTTCATGATAATTACCCGACATGGTTGAATAATTAAAATTTAATACGAAATACGAAATTTAAATTTATTTCATAAATTTATAGATAAAAAAAAATTCGACCCCCTTTGTTGAATGAAAATCAACATCTGATTTTTGGGGATCTGATCATTTGACAATCATGTGTTTAATCACCCTTTTTAAACTTCAAGCAACATTGACGCGACTCAGTTTGCTAATTAAAAACAATATGTCACATGACATAAATTTATATATAGACCCATGTATAAATTCACATAATGATTTCAAAAAAATTAAAAAATTAGAATATAATTTAAATATTATCGTTAAATCTTGCTCAATATTATACAACAGACTTTATTTATTATGAGGTTTAAACTTAATTACTTCATGACACTATATTATAATTGTGATCGTCCTTTTACCAGATCGCAATTAATATGGATATATCAATATCATTATATACAAACAAGATATTATTAATTGATTAACACCAATAAGTAAATGATTTTGCTTCGGTAACATACACACTAAGCATTATATAATCAATAAATTCAAAATTAAATTATTCCTTTTCTGTAGGTTTCATTAATTCTCTTAATAATACTGTAGCATATGAACTAGCTGATAAGGAAAAATTTATTCTTAATGCAGTATTTTTACTATCTTATAGAATGTTTGATTTTAGAAACAAAAAAAAAAAAATTTGTTAATTGATTGTAATTGTTATTAAATTAAGAAAATCCAATAAAAAATTAATTACTTGGTAATGATTCTGGTTCTGATTTTCCATCTAATAAATCTAAGTCAGTCAAGGACAATGATATATTCTGATCATCATATTTAAAAATTTTCCTATAATAAAAATATTAATTAAAAATCTTACAAATTTATAATATGAAATATATGAAATGATAGACTAACCATGATAAATCACTTGGCTTTCCCATAATTTTTCTGTATGATCCAGATAAAGAAAAGTCCCTATAAATAATAAAAATTAATTTCAGGTTTTTTTTTTTTTTTAAAAAAAAAAAATATTATATCTGTTAAACTTGCTTGACATTTCTTCTCATTTCGCGTGGATCCAAATGATCTTTCCACATTAATTCTTTATATATCTCAAATATGTTATTATTAGGATAAATAACAGAATATCCAGGCAAAGGTAACACCACGTCAAAAATTGAATAATTGTTCAAATCTTCTTCGGCAAGTACTTTCACTTTAATTTCCTGTTTAAGATTAAAAAAAATTTGGTGATCAAATATTCTATTTAAAACTATGTAATTTAATTATAATTACCTTTTTGTCATCCGAATTAACAGTAAAATTATCATCCACTAGATCTTCACTATCTATGTCTGCAATCGAATCCTCGTCCTTAATAACCAAATCTCCTACAACTGGAGCTTGACAACCATGTACGCGTATCCTCTCTGAAACAATACTATTCCATATATACGATTGATAAGCATGTACATACATAAGACGTAGATTTCTTGGTATCTAAAATAAGATAGGGTTTAATAATTGTTATTTATAAAATTAAAAGTGATCTTTAACTTACTGTTGCAAAAGCCCCTGCATAATCATTAAGTTGTCCAGTCTTTGCAAAATAATTTAATATTTGAGTTTCTGCAATACACTGTTTGGGAAATAATTCTAATGCCTTTTTCGCATCATGATTCTCTATCCAATGTTGTCTTGCTATTTGATGATCCTGACGATCTAAATAATTTACAATAGAAAAACCATTTTCCTATTTAATCACAAATATGCTTCATTTAAAAAAATCAATAAATCAATAAATACCTCCGGGTCGAGGCTTCATAATCAAATTGACAGCTTCTTCCCAGTTATTTTGTAAAAGTGCACGACCAACGTGAAATGTAGGGATAGACGAACTACCAAATCTTTGCATGCCTAATTAAGTAAATAGTATTAATAATTGATACAACAAAAGAATTTCGCATTTTTGATTGTTCACCATAATAATTAATAAATCCACGTGATTGCAAAGAATCTATAGCTTTCGAAATTACTTCCTCATTTTCAACTTGAACATTTCTGAAATATATATAATTAGTTAATAATTAAAGAAAAGAAATCATGAGTTCAAGGAAAATTTAATAGTAGGTTTACCTTATTGTGGTTACAAAATGATTGCCTCTCAAGTCACCAAGCTTTAATGGAGTCTTAACATATCTAAGGTAAAAAATAATTATTTAAAAAAATTGATAAAACTAATACCTTATAACATTTGATTTAATTAACCTACTCAAAATTTCCTAACTTCATTCCTTTCAGGTTAGAATTTAATCCGAGTAATCTTTCAGCTTTTATCCTGTTTGCGGTTACTTTTTGAACAGTTATAGCACGACGATCTTTCGTACCAGCATATGAAAATGTTTTTGCATGAACTCTAATGTAAAAAGAATATAATAAGTAAAATTTAATGAAAATTTTGACAAGGTTTGGAAAGGAAAAAATAGAAATGAATTCATTGAAAGAAGCACTTAGGGGGAATAGACAAATTAAATAGAGGAAAGAATCTACTTGATAAATAATAATGGATAATTGATAGTAAATTGATTAATGGATGCCATACTTTATAAGCTTGCTCAGAAAATTAATAGCTTCAATTGTATCCTTATTTTCCTTGTATAAAGTAAACTGACAATACGATCCACCCAATGCATCCCAGATATCATTTTTTTGTTGTCTACTCCTTCTGTCTAAAATTAAGTTAATAAAGTTATACATATAAATAATAAAATTAAAAATCAATAATTTTATGCTTACCCTTTCTAGTCTTATCAGTATGCATACTGACTTTTATTACACCATCATTTGCTTCTGTATTTAATTTATCGCCAAAATGATCCTTAAAAAATTGGTGAATGGCTTTTCTTTTGTTTTTGTCTTTTTCAACCTTTAAAAATAAATAAATAAATAAATAAAATATGTTTCATAAATATTAAAATAAATTATTTTACCTTCGTATTAACAAATGAGAGATTTTCATCCTGTCCACTTAATAAACTTTGAATTTGGTTTGAAATCTCCTCACCAAGCAAAGCTTTCATTTCTTGAAAAACTTGTTCATCTGATATTTTCTAAATAAAATTAGTTAAAACAATATTATTAAACAAATTTAAATATAAATGCTAGAAACACTTACTTCTTTCGGTATCCCTATATCTTGAACGTCAGGTTTATCCACAGGGTTTTCTACTTTTGGAATATTAAAATTTGTAAGATGAACGATATTTCTAGAATTATCAATCTCATTAACCATAAAATCCGAGAACCTAAGAAAAAAAGAAAAATCACAATCAGATTAAATGAATCATTATGCATTTAATTTAGGGAATTGATAAACTACCTTTGTTTTATAACACCCAAAAATCCCGGAATCGGTGGGTTAGCATATTCAATAATTCCAACATCTCGTTCACGGATCATTTGATTTACTTCAATATTTGAAGCGATTTTCTCGGAATCTTCTGACCTATTTTTAGTATCAATAACAACAGGTTCTCCGGAATTTAAACGAATTTTTTTTGCTGGTTGTTCTTCATGAGAAGTCATATTATCGATTTCAATTTTCCTTATTCTGTATCTTTTTTGATAATTTAAGAAAAATCGTGAAAAACGGGCAAAAGAAAACATTGCATTTTTATTATATATTGATATGTCAAATCAGATTTGGATTAGTTGATCTATAGATTATCAGGATTATCAGCATAGAATAAATGAGCTTGGACCCTTTAACCACGAATTTTTGACCCCTTGGAAGAATGCATTACTCCTTGTTTGGAAACTGAGCTCGGAATTCGGAAACGTTTATATAGCCTGAAAATCCTCAATTAAGACTTCACTGTTTTTTCGTGAAGCTTAAACAAAATTTACAAAAACAACCACTTTTTAATCGTAAAAGATTAGTTTTTTGTAAAAGGAAAAAATGAGGATTAGACTTGAAGATCAAGGTATTGCGACTGGTTCAAGCACTAGCAATGATTTTTCTGATATTAGAGCAAGATATGGTAATGAAAAAATCAAAGAGAGCGAGAATATTGAAGAGAAATTTTTTGAAAAATATGTTCCTCATCATGTTTTAACTAAGACGGAAGGTATATAAAAGAAACAAAAAACTTGTAATGCTACCTTTTTATTGTGGTGAGAATTATTTAAGATTTGAACTTTTACTAGAAATTTACAATCAACTTAATGATATTAGTCAAAGAGCGGTCGTCTGTTTAAGAGGTTCAAGATTTTTACTTATTTTCTTTTTTTATTAATCATTAGCATTAATATATATTGAATCTTTTTTTTTTTAGAAATTTATGAATTTACCAAAAAAATTCCAAAGCCTACACTCTTTTTATTAACTTTAATTGGATTGTCATTATTTTATATTACTTCAACTATTTTAAGCATATTATATTTACCAGCTACAGATCTAATCTGTAAAGTTACTCCTTATTCCGATTCAGCTTTTTCATTTTGTGAATTTTCAATTCCCAATTTTACTGGTTTGGTTAAAGCTCAAGTTGAAGCACAAGAACGACTATTAGAACAAGCGGCAGAACTTGATTCAGAAGGTTCATTGGCTCATGATATTAAGAAAGCTGAATTAGCTACAAAAGATTTAATGCAAGTTGTTAAATATTCTAAATTACAATACAAATCAATTTTAACTGAAAAATTGGAAGAGTTCGCCGAAGCAAGTTTTGAAACAAATAGCGTTCTTCAAACCTTACAAGTTAGAGCTCAAACTTCTTTGGACAATACATTAACATATATTGCTTTTACTTTTAAAGCTATGGAAGAATTAAATGGAAAAGTTGTCAACCAAAGAAAAAAAAGAGATTTGACTAAACTTCATGATAGTCTTATGGAATTGGCCGATGGGGATCTTCGAAAACTGATTGTTGCCACAGATCATGCATTAAAAGCGTAAGTATTCTTTTTAAACTTCACATTATTTATTTATGTTTAATTAAAACATTTTATTCATTATTAAAAGGCTTAAGAAACTTGATGACAAGCAAAGTTCTATTCATGAGATAACGTCTCTAGAAGAATCTTTACAAAAAATTGGTCTGGAAGAATTACTTTCCGAACTTTGGACACGTCTTGGTGGGAACAATGTAGAAAGAAAAATCTTTGAAGATAATCTAAAATTACTTAAAACACTTGAGAGTCAAAGAGGAATTGCTGTTGAAAGAATTTCTTCGATTATGCAAAATCTTGAAAAATTTCAAAAGCAATTGAGTATTTTACGTGATGAAACTGTTACTCGTCTTTTGGTCAATATTCCCGTAGAAGTTCAATTAATTAATATTAAGAAAGCTTTAATGAGGCTGCAAAATAATGAAGTTGTTGTTGGTGTAAAAAAATCCAATACTGAAAACAATACTGAAAACAATACTGAAAACAATAGCGAGAACAATACTGAAAACAATACCGAGTAAGAACCATTTTGTAGAGAACCAATTTAGTAATTGAACATTAGTATTTATATATAGTAAAGCATTTTTTTTATTTTGACATTTGTATCTCCGTTTCTATTACGCACTAAACATACTAAATAAATAAATAAACATGCCGATCGTTCCGAATACGCTAACTTTTGTCGCACAAATCTTATAACAATTAAAAATTGAACAATAAAAAAATATAAAGCCTCATCATATTTAACTCATTCACTCATTAACCATTCACCCGTTCACCTATATCTACCAATACATTCGACTCTTTCTTATACCAAAAAAAATGATTTCCGAAAACGATGATGTATGGGCTTCAGTTGAAGATACATCCGAATATGATAGAATAATGTCTTTAAAAGAATGGGATCATATGAATAGAAATTTTGGAAATGTACTTATTTTGTACTATAAACATATATGTTTATATACAAATTTAATAATGTAAATCTTAATATATTATTTAGATTGGATATAGTGAAGGAATTATAGAAGGAAAAGATGTTACAATTCAAGAAGGATTTAATAATGGATATGTTGAAGGTGTAAATATTGGTATGGAATTTGGTAGATTAAGAGGTTTGTTAAAGTAAGTAACTAATAAAAATATAATTTTTTGTAAGAAATAAATTAAATTACCTTTTTTTTGTTTAGCACATTATTGGAATTTTATAATTCTTTAATTAATGAAAATAATAATGATGATGAATCAAAATTACCAAACCAATCTTCTTTTAATAAATTAAAATCATTAGAAGAAGGACTTGCTAATTTAACTGCTGATAAGGTTTTTACACGAGATTATTTTAAATTTAATCAACAAGAGAATTTAAAAAAGCAAAATAATGCATGTAAAAATGATTGTAGTTGTCTTTTAGATACAAATACAGAAAAAGAAAAAGATAATTGCTGTAATAAGAATATCATAAATGAAAGTAATAATGAGAAAATACAGAAAATTAATCTTGAAAAGACCATTGAACCAAATGAGAATTTGGCCGAAAAGTTGTTAATAGAATATAAAGAAAAAGTTTACCAGTTATTAGATGAACTTGGATTTGATATGAATTCCACTTAATACTTTGATATAACAAAAATTCAAGAACTTTATATCAATCTTGTAAACTAAAAAGCAATTGCACTTTCTTTGAAGTGTTATTTTGATAAATATTAAATTTCAATTTAAGAAATATATTTTTACAATATTGTTATATTTTAAAGACATTTAAGAGATAGTATTCTCATAATGCAGATATCTGCAATAAATAATAATACCTTGAAATATCAAGGCATAATATTAATAAAAAAAAATATGACATAATACTTATCCTATGTTAATTCATTATATAATAACGGGTTTATAATAAACGGTGGTAACATACTACACATATGGAGAATATGAGCTTTTTTCTAACAAAAGTAACTAATAGAAAACGCATTATAATATTTTACCTTTTTACGATATCTCGTGGTTCCAGCCACTGCCATAACACCATCCCGTATTGAACAAGCGTATAAGTGATTCAACACAACGTGATTTGGTACCGGAAGAACGCTAGTATCCTCCTTAGATACAATCGAACTATTTAGTATAACTTTTTCTAAATGAGGCGGCAACGTTGGTGGCTGTTCTTCAGCCATACATTCTTGATGCTCAAAAGGATCATCTGAGATGGAGTCTTTTAATTTACTTTCAGTTACACTTAGAGAATGAGCATATGCAAGAAGATATCCTGGAATTTCATCGGTATATTCGCCAGGTGGTGTATTCGAAAGAAATCCTATATACAAGAAAAAATTTATAGTATTTGATAAGGATATCATTTAAATAAGTTAATTACTTTCTTTTCAAAAAGATGTGATTGGTTTCTTGTACCAGAAGAATCTAAGCTTTCTTTTTCTATAGAATTACAATCATCATCTTCATGTACTTCCAAATAATTTACTAAATTCCCATCTGGATCTGTCGCAGTTGAAAAATCATTAGAACATTTCCATTCATCATCCACGATAAACTTAAGCTTATGTGTTCCAGGTTCTAAGTCAATAACGGTGGTAAAATCATTCGAGCTGCTCGAAGATGAGATTAATCATTAATACATACCTTTACATAACAAAACGATTAAAAATGATTGACACAAACCTTTTACTCAATCTTACATTATATTTCCAATCATTAAAAGTGCCGGTAACAAATACGTTATTACCGCCTTGACTCCACGTGATAATAGTGGGAATTCCTTTCACTTTTGCATCTACGTAAAACCAGGTTATAATAGGATAGATAAAGAAAAAAAATAAAATGAATTAAAAAAACTGTGTGGAAAATCCAAGCATGTTTTTGTCATGAGTGTCCAAAAGGGATGTCTTATTCTCTCCCAAGGAAAATAAACCTTGTGCGTTAACACTTGTCATTGGTGCTATCCCTCCAATTGAACCGAAATCATGTATAATTTTATTAGTGTTCTTGTAAGACGGTTCTACCGTCACAATAGATGAACGTTGACTATTCAATCTGTCCAAAATTTCACTTTCGTTAAAACTTGAAGCCAAACTTCCATCTTGACTGTTTCCATAATATATATCTTCTATTCCATCGATTTTTTTATACTCTTCATGTGAAAGCAAAGGTGAACCGACGAAAGGAGAATTTGAACCGAAATCATGAAACGAACTCTTGATTGGCTGTCCAGTTGCAACAGGTTTTGTTGGCTCTTCTTTACTTGTTTCCGATAATTGTTTTTCGGCTGTTACTTGCGATCCGGATGGATTATTGTCATTATTCGTAGACGGCGTATTTCCCATCGATTAATTAAAAATTAGCTAAAAAAAAATTCTATAGAAAAAGAGAGAAAAAAATATAAAAAAAAAAATCGAAAATTGTAAGAAAAGGTTATCGACAAAGGAAAAAAAAAGGAATTACAAACTTTATTTTTGAATTTATCTAATTTATGTAGAATTGTTCTCATGTGATTGTTAAATGTCACATGCATGTTTACATTTTTACGCCCTCTTTTGTAGTGACTTATGACAAATTTGGAAATGGTTGTAAATAAAATTTCCTTAACCAGAACAAATTCTCATAGCTCTAAATTTCTTATCAGATCTAAACTCGAGTTCAATTGTAAATTAAAAAATTCGTCTGAACAAATTTTTTGTTTCCTTTGAACGGTTTGAAAAAAATGTCCTCGAATAATGATGATAATGATATTATGGGTACATAGTTAACAAAATAAGTTAGGATTTTGGGAATTTTTTTATGAAATTTGATTTGTTAGCTTTTTGTTTTGTAAAAATTTTATTAGAACGTGGAAATATCGAATAATAAAGAATATCTTTTAAAAAAAATAATTTCAAATTATTAAATGTCTTTTTATTGTTATTAAATTTTGTTTTTTTTTTTGAAAGTGTGCTGCCCGGCGTGCAACCAATATGTTGATATTTCGGAAATTAATGAACATATGGATAATAAGTGTACGAAACTTGAAAAAACTGAAATAGAAAATCAAAAATCTTCGAAGAATACTCCATCAAGCAAAGCTCCTCCTAAAAAGATAGTTATCACAGCAAAGGTAAATACTTTTTTTAAAAAAAAATCCGAGGATGATCTAATAAATATAAAAAAAATCATTATTCTTTAGAATGATTTCTTTACTCCTAAATCTGAAGCATCATCAAATCCTTCACAAAAAAGTCAATTGCCTTTGTCCACTAAACGCGAAAAAAGACCTTTAATTTCTTCATCAAGTAGTAGTCGACCGAGCAAACAAATCAAAACAAAAGCTGATACGATGCCATTGGCAGCGAAGGGTATATATTGTTTTAAGCAAAGTTACATTTTATTTTATTGATTTCAAGGATTTTATTATATTATCTGTAATTTGATCCGAAGTTCGACCGAGTAGTTTTGAAGAGTTTATAGGACAAAAAGAAATAGTTGGTAATAATGGATGGTTAAAAGAATTAATCCTGCGTGACAAAATACCGTGAGTATTATAAAACATCGTTTATTATCTCAAGAATATATTCTAAATTGAACCTCATTTAATTTCAGTTCGATGATAATGTGGGGACCGAGCGGTGTGGGAAAGACCACTCTTGCAAAAGTGAATTTATTTCTTGATTTACTTTCATTTGTGAAACTTTCTTAACCATGTAATATATCATTTATTCAAAGATAATGGCAAAATTAACGAAATCGATCTTTAAAGAATATTCCGGAATCACACACGGTAAATATTTTCATTGCTATTGTTTTTTCTTTTGACCATTTCAAAATTAACTAGTTTTTTCGTGTATTAATAGCTACCGCCGACATAAAGTGTGTTTAAATATATTGGTATCATAGGGTTTGGAGAAAAAACAAGTTAATAAAGAAGGTTATTGTTATTTTCCTTATAAATTAGGAAAGCATTCGATGTAGCGAGAAATGAGGCAGCACTGACAGGACGGCGTACTATCATTTTTCTGGATGAGATGTAATTAATTTATAAATATACTAAAATGTCAAATTAAATTTCCTGTTTATTAATAATTTTTATTTTATTTAGACATCGATTTAATAAGGCACAACAAGATTTATTTCGTAAGTTTTATATTTAATTATTAATATATTTGTTATACTTGAATTAAAGTTTATTGTTTCCATTTAGTTCCATATGTCGAGTCCGGAGGTGTCACACTCATAGGTGCTACTACAGAAAATCCCTCCTTTAAGATTAATTCATCACTTCTCAGTCGATGTAAGGTTTTCACTTTAAATAAGTTGACAATTGATGAAGTACAAGAGATCTTAAAAAGAGCATTAGATAAAATTCGAAAACAAAATATTCCAAATGTTCAAAGTGAAGAATCAAGTACGACTTTATCCGAAAATGATGATGATATTAAAGTGGATGAAGATGTGTTAAAATATTTGGCAGTTATGAGCGATGGCGATGCTCGGATTGCACTTAATGCATTAGAAATTGCTTTGAATATGAAATCAGAAAAACATATTACCAAGGATGATATTGAACAAGTTATCCAGAAATCTCTACTTTATGATAAAGATGGCGAAGAACACTATAATATAATTAGTGCATTGCATAAAAGTATGCGTGGAAGGTAAATTTTCAAAATCTTGTTCTTGAACATTTATGACTTGTAAATTAACTAATCTTTGATATTTAATATAGTGATGCAAATGGTGAGAATTATAGATTTGTCGAGAAAAGTTGGATTTTGCATTAAATAAATTTAAAATAACATTACATCGAAATTAACTATAAACAGCAAGTTTGTACTGGCTAGGACGAATGCTAACCGGAGGAGAAGATCCTTTATATATAGGTTCGTACGAAATAGCTTTTGTTTGAAATAGTTTACATCACATCATCTGATTAAAATATTCACGCAGCTGGTTTTTTTTGTTATCTTTAGCCAGAAGACTGATTGTATTTGCATCAGAAGATATCGGTCTTGCTGATAATAGTGCATTACCCTTGGTAAATAAAAAAAAAAATTATCAGAAAAAAATATGGGTAACAATAATAAGTTTTATTTACTTGTTATAGGCAATTGCAACATATCAGGCCTGTCAATTTATTGGCATGCCAGAATGTGAAATTAATTTAGCGCACTGTGTAACATATTTAGCGGAGGCAAAAAAGAGTGTTAGATCATATAAAGCGTATAGTTTGGTAATTATAAATATATTTATCTTATCATGTGTGTATTTTAAAGAATAATGGTATAGTAATTAATTCTCACGTGTACTTTAGGTTAAGGAAACAATTAAAGAAGAATATAACTACCCCGTACCGCATCACATGAGAAATGCTCCAACTAATTTAATGAAAGTGAGTAATGACGTTTGTTCATAATTCAGACATATTCATTATTATTTATTTTTTTTTTTAGAATCTTGGATATAGCGCAGGATATAAATATAATCCAGATTTTGAAGGATCTGTGCATCAAGAATATTTGCCTAAAGAACTTAAAAGAAAAGAATTTTTGGATGTTTTTAGTCCAAAAAAAGTAGATCCCGAAACGAAATATAGAGAAAGCATAAAGAGTGAACCGGGAGAACAAAGAATTAAGACTGTGCCACAAATGGAACAAAATGTAAATACGGAAATTTATGGAGAGATTGATTTTCATTATCCATTTAGTGGAACACATAGTCATGATATTACCGATAATCAGTAATACCTTTGGGCTTGTATATATGTATATAGTTCATATGAGAATATAATAATAAATAATGGATTTTTATAAACATGTCTAGTAGTGTTGAATTATTAATAGTTTATTTAATAAAATAAGCTAAAACTAATATCGTATTATTTACAAAGATTTATAATAAATATAGTGATAAAGATTTTACCATGCAGTTTTTTTCCTTCATACGTTGTAAATTAAAATATAATTCTTTTTGTAAATAAAAAAAAAACAAAATTTCCAAATTATTAATATCCCTACCCGATCTTAATCATCATAAACTAAACTTTTTCAGTTCTCCTGAATTAATCAAATTTCATCATTATAAGAACTGAATTAATGGTTTATCTAATTAAATAAGAGATAATTTATCCAATGGTTTATTTCTTTTATCCGGTTGGTTCATCTTTATAAGAATCGGGTTGTGATTTTGAATTTGTCAAATTTTCAACATATTACAAATTCGAAAAAGTAATCCATATTATCATCCTTATACCGGTAACTTTGATCCTGCAAACCTATCAACCACCTGTTGTTTTTTAATTTTTTTTATTAATTAGCTTTAGAATTTTTGTTTTTTCGATAATTAATAAATAATAATCATAATAATCATGAATAACAATTATAATTAAATGAATTTAATCATACATTCGAAATATATGGTGCACTGAGTAACATTCCAATAAATGGTACTTTTCGTAAGAAACTTATAATCACCGGAAAGAAATCACTAAAAAAAAAAGAATAAAAATTAGATATCAAAAAAAAAAATGAAATAAAATAAATAATCATTAAATAACAATACCCAAATAAATTTAAAAATCCAAAAAATTCAACAATTATTCCTGTCTTAGGCCATTTAAAAAAAACCAATAATATTCCACCAAAGAAACAAATAGTTCCTCGAATTTTATTTTTACGAGCAAAAAAATATATTGTCTTATTAAATCCAATAATTAAAGTTATACCTGAAAGAAATAATATCTAATACGGTTTATAAAAAACAATATTTTAATGAATGAAATTCTTAGTGGAAAAAAAAATCCATTTTAAAACATAAGACAAATATAATTTTTTTTTTATTATAACATACATTCCCCATAGCTAATAATCCTCCGTCAAAGAAAAGTAAAATACCAAGAAACATGAAACCTACGCCGCATGCTGTTAATAAGACACCGATCTCTACATAAAGAAAAAAAACATAAAAGAAAAGAAAATTAGTTATATTAACAAAAATAAATACAAAAAAACTCAAATTTGAAGCTTCCTTTATTCAAGAAATGCCCCTCTAAATTCAAATGAAGTCATACTCTGAGAATCCGATAACCACATGTTTTATATTGAAAATTAAGTTGGAAAATAAAAAAAATTTATGTAAAAAGTGATTCTTTTTATTGTTGAAATAGTTTTGTCAAATTTAAAGCATTCGAGTTACTGGAAAGTGGAAACGTGTTTATCGTAAATTGGGGGAATCATTTGATTATCATTTAATCTAGTATAGTTAAGCGAGAAAGTACAATGTAAACATCGTGGTACTAGCCGATTTCCATTTCGTCTTCGTAAAAAAATCGGTCTTTTCTTTATTTAACAGAGATACCAAAGTTGTCATGAATTGACAAAAAAAAATAGTTATTGCGCCACAGAATGTTCGTTTATTCAGCCCGAAATACAGTATAAACAATGTTGAAATAATAATATTATCCGAATTAATTCTACTATTAATTTTTTACAATAGAAACGGCTAAATCGATACTATCCTTCCGGTAATAAATATTTTATGCGTACCGCATTAATTTAGTATCTTGCGATACATGAGTTATAACGAAAAGTTACCTTCTTGGTTTATTTTCTTGTTTATTTCTTTAACCTATTAACAATCACTGCTGCCATATCTGATATGGCACATGCAGATATGCAAATATTGATTTGTTCTACGTATAAGCAAAATACAATAATTATTATTTATTGGTTTAAGCGGTTAAACGTGTATTTTACACGTACGAGATTAAGGAAAACAAAACTGCTAAAAAAATACATAAAATTATATTTTTCCAAAAATAGAAAGTCATGTTAAATTTTGTGTTAGATTTCATCAACAAGATCATAATAAAAGCTTTCTGGAAATTGTAACGTAAAATGAATATAAAATTAGAACATAATCCTTTTAATTATTCTCATTCCTTCCTCCTTTCGGTTCACATTTTCCTTAATCTCCTTCTTTTAACCCTTCTCTATCTTATTCTCTCATTATATATTTGAGAGATATATCTTTAATACCTTCTTCATTTTCCTCTTTCCTTTAATATCTTATCCTTTTACCCTTTAATAAACCAACCAATATGAAATTAAAGTTCTTAACAGTTGCACTTACTATCTTAGTTTGTTCATCAGAATTAATTTTTGGACAAACCGTAGATGGTAAATGTGGAGCGACAGGAGGCAATCAAAATTGCGGTACTCAATTTTGTTGTTCGCAATTCGGATTTTGCGGAACTACAGTAGACCATTGCGGTACAGGATGTCAGTCAGGTTTTGGAAAATGCGGAACAGGTACAGCACCACCCGCAAACTCCACAACACCCACTAATCCAGGAGCCTCCACCCCTGCCGTCGATATTACCAATTGTTCAAAAAGTGGTACCGTAGCCATTACATTCGATGATGGTCCTTCTCAAGTAAGTACCATTAAAAAAAAGAGTTTCTTAAATAAGAATTTTTCGAAGGTTTTAATTTTTTTTAAAAAAAACACTTTTTTTTTAGTTCACGAATACTCTATTAGATAAATTGAAAGAACAGAAAGTTAAAGCAACATTTTTCATTAATGGAAATAATGGTGGATGTATTTACGATTTTGCAACTGTTGTAAAACGTGCATTCAATGAAGGACATCAAATAGCCAGTCATACATGGGCACATCTTGATCTTGCAACCCTTACTAAACCGCAAATTAAATATCAAATGGACAAGCTTGAAGAAGCACTCGTAAAAATTCTTGGAATTAAAACATTGTATATGCGTCCACCATTTGGATCGGGAGTTAATAGTCCCTTGGTCATGTCCACATTAGGAGAATTAGGATATAAAGTAGTAACTTGGGATACTGATACAAATGATTGGCAAGGCAGATCTACCTCACAATGTTTAAATGAATATAGAAATGCTTCTCCACCACCAAATTCTCATATCGTTTTAAACCACGACACCATTAAGAATACTGCTACTAATATGGCTCCTCAAGGTTTCAAAATCATGAAAAGTAGAGGGTTTAAGATTAGTACAGTTGGTGAATGTTTGGGTGTTGCTGATCCAGCTAAATGGTACAAAAAAGTTGGAGCTCCACAGCAAAGAGATAATACTTGGGTTTGTAAATCATCTGATATTAACGGTCCATAAATCAAAATCGGTTACACAAATAATTTTAATTTAAAATTTAAAAATTAATTCGCATATAAAGCTTTTCATATAGATAAAGCGAATTTGAATCTTAGAGTTGTAATTTAATTTTTTATTAAATTCTTTAAATTGTTCTAATAATAATAATTAATAAAACTTTCATTTAGTAATTTCTCAACAAAAATTTTTTTTTCTACTGTGCTACAAATATTGCGTTACTAGTAACCAATTTCGGAGTTACGCGATCAAGATAATGTTACAATTTTACATAATCTAATAAACATACAATCTAACATTACTGATTATGTTTGAGAAAAAAATATTCCCTTCAATTCTATTTTAAAATAAATGTTATAAATTTGGTTAGATTTAATTTAGTCAATTTCTAAATATGGTTTAAGCATGGAAAAAGGCAATCTTAGATTGTTATCGCCCTTTACACCATGCGTTAAATTTTATTTGAATTCTTGTACGACTCACGCAATTTTTTTTTTCTTTATTTCCTGAAACAAGTATATGTAAACGTTTCGATAATAATTAATTACTTTTTTTTTTTTTTACCAATTTGAAAGTATTTTGAATGTCATTTCATAGTTACTTTGTTAAGTACGTGGTAGTACGATGATTTGTTTTTATCATTGAAAGAAATTAGTGCTTTCCGAAGTCCGAATGATTCCTTGTTGCAAATTATTATAAAAGTCGTTAAAGATTTTCAAGGAAGAAAAAAAAAATCGGTTTTAATTTTTACAATATATAAAAACTTTAAATCATTCTTTAAATATCTTTTAATCCTCAAAATAAGTAAATAATTAAAAAATGTCTTATCAATATTCTCAACAAGGATATAATCCACAGCAACAAGGTGGATATGTTCAACAACAACAACAACAACAATTACTATTACAACAGCACCATCAACAACAACGACCACCACCACCTCAACATCAACAACAACCACCATCTCAACAATCTCAATATAATTATTCTACAATGCAGATGTCCTCTCAAAATGTTGCTAAAGAACAATCTGAATCTAAAACATCTAAAAATACTCCAAGAGAATGGACATTCGGGTTATTTGATTGCTTTTCAGATTTGGGACTGTGTAATTATTTTCATTCATCTTTTAAACGTTTTTTTTTCTTTATCTTTTTTAAAATAAAAATTAATATGATTCGTTAAATTTATTTAGGTCTCAAAACTACGTGTTGTCCTTGTATCACTTATGTAAGTCAGATATTTATTTGTAAAAATAAATTAAAAATTTAAAAGTAATTAATTTCTAATTTTAAATAATTTATAGGGAGAAAATAAGGGAAAATTAAATGGAAATCCTAACCCAAATTCATGTTCACAAGATGCTTTCGTATATTGTTGCGTTCAATATTGCTTTGGTTTAAGTTGTATTCTTGGTGCAATGCATCGTAATGAAGTTAGAGCTAAATATAATATTGAAGTAAATATTTTTTTTTTTTATTAATGCTTAAAGATTAAATTAGGAGAGGATCTAACAATATTTACTTTTTAGGGAAATGGAATATGTGATATATGTACTCATTTCTGCTTCGGATGTTGCGCTTTAATACAAGAATCTCGTGAAATCAGCGCAACACTTCCCTCGTAAACAATATAAATATAGAGTAATATATAATTAATATATGCAATCTTTCATCATTTAATTAATCAATCAATACTAAAAGAGCATAAATTAACATGTTGCATACCAAAAGAATATATATATACACAATCAATAAAAAAAAGTCACGAACGAAATTAGGTGCACCGTGCACATTTACGCAATTTTACAAGAGCTATACGAACAGAACCAATCAAATTGATTCACTTACGTAAGCGCATTACAGTATTCGCAACCTAAAATCAACTTATATGGCGCTGTTTGTGCGAAGAACAAATTATCTTTTTTAGCATGTCGTACCATTCATTATCTATGATAAGAGGGTCACCTGCAGATGTTTCAAGTCTCTTAAACAAACAAGTTGCAAAATTAGTAATTATTTAATACTATCGTTTAGACTAAATAGAGCAGCTTACATTAATCAATGTTATTAAAATTTACCATAATAAATTTTTCTTTATTTAAATTATTCATGATAATTACATGTGAAATCACGATGAGTGAAAAGTTTTTCTTGATTAAATGCAATTCAATACAGGGGGTAACTCATTGATTATTGTTATTATTATGTCTAGGTCTAATTTTAACTTTTAATTCTTCACAATTATTTAACATATTATTATAATTAATTTGAAGTTCCGAATTTTTATCCATCAAGATAACATCATATTTTCTCAAAAACATGACCACCATAGTTTTAAGAATTATCATAGCTAAATTTTTAGCAGGACAAGATCTTAATCCAATTCCAAATGAGAATAAAGGATCTTTAATATTAATATTTTTTCTAACAAAAGAATTTCCAATATAATCTTTCTCATTTAATTCTTTTTCTTCCGCTTTCTTTTCATCTAAATATAAGAATCTTTCAGGATCAAATTCTTCAGGATTATTCCAATTATATTTATGATTATGTATAGCGTGTAAATTAATACAAAACATTTGACCATTATCCCATGTATAACCACCAATATTATCTTTTTCATTCGATATTCTTGAAATTAATGGATATACTGAATGTATTCTTTTTACTTCTTTAATTACTGCTTCACAATAATATAATTTAGCTAGAATGAAATACGTGAATGTATCGTTTTGATTATTATATAAAGAATCTATTTCTTCAATCATACGATATTTTATTGTTGGATATTTACATATATAATAAATAATATAACTAAATGTATTTGAGATCTAAACGAGATGAAGGGGAAGGGAGAAAAATATTTTAATATTCTTGTAAAAAAAAAATAATTTGCAAAAAAGATTTTGATAATTTACCGTGCCGATACCTTCACTTAAATAATCTTTCATCATAAAAACTATTTCTTCATCTGTTGTCGAGCGGCCATCATCAGTTTTTAACCCGTAATTTATCAAACAAGTCAACATATCAGCTTTTAAATCTTGTTCTTTTGGGGAATTTGAAATTTCCAATCTACGGGCTTGAACGATCCTTAACAATGACTCATGAAAGCACCAATAATCATCAAAATATTTTCTATAATACAACTTATAAACTGAAAACGAAAATTAGAAAAAAATATATATATATCATCGTCATGAAATTAAAAAAAAAGAAAATAAAATAAAATCACATTACCTAAAAAGAATTTTTTAAAAAAATTAGGTAAACCGATTAATTTAAAATTAAATTGGTTTAATAACCATAAACTGTTTTTAAATTTACTAACGAATAATTCATTCTTATCTAAGATAGGTTCAATTCCTTTTAATTTATTTTCTTTTTCATCTTTCATGATTTGATTATAATAATTTGCCATTGAAAATGATTTCTCTCTTGTAACTGATTGTAAAAATATATCCAAAGTAAAACATTTTATCCATTTTGATATATCAATAATTTTATCTTCATTTCTCACTTTTTTTGTTGAATTGGTGGTACTTGAATCATTTTTAAAATTTAATTTTTGATTATTCGAATCCAATTTTACAGAATCTGATTTTGCTGATTCTATATCATTCCAATAATTTTCTAACTCTTTAAATTGTTCTTGTAATTCTATTACAATTTCTTTTAAAAATTTAGGTAACGTGACACATTTTATCAAAACATTCCTGTTAAATTTCCATGAACTATATTCATGATTAGAATAAATTCCCATTTCATTCATTCTTAATTCTTTAATTTCATTCTTATTTCTTAAATAAAAATAATTATATTCCAAATCTTCATTATTTTTATTATTATTATTATCGTTAATAATATTATCACATAAAAATTTTTCCGCTAAATCAATCCTATTGATCCAAATGATTCTTTCGTTAAAAGAATAAGTTTCAAATATATCTCCATAATTAGAAAATAATTCTTGAATAAATTTATTTGAAATTTCTTTATCATCTTTTAAAAATCCAAATTGATATAAATTACCAAGAAATGGTAATGGTAATGGTCCAGGTAAAGGATTTTTTCTTTTAGAATATTTATAATAATAATAAACTGTGTAAATAATTAAAGATAAACATGTAATCAAACACATATTGGAACCACTTTTTAACTTTTTCTTTTTATGAAAGAAAGAAAGAAAATTAGAAAGAAAGTTACTTTCTCTTAAAAAAAAAGAAAAATTCATATTCATGGGATTAAAAAAAGGTTTATTTAAATTAAAAAAAAATCTTTGCATGTGAAATGTTAAATTTATAAATACAATCCTTTTATTAGTTTAGTATATAATTCGTAACACTAGAAAATCATACATTCTTGCATTCAAATTCTATTGATCGGCATAAAAAAAATAAAATGAGTTTAAATTTTCATTGTTCCGTGAACTCCGTGTATAATAAATATAATATACGTATTCAATATTTCAAATTTTCCATGTTATAATTAACTGAATAGGCAATGACCGTTTTTCTATACTTAATAAAAGGTAACTTTATATGTATACTCTTTTATATTTTAAAGAATCAATTCCGGTAAAAACTCTTGGTGACGCCTATTTGCCTAATTCATAATTGACTTAATTGACTTAAAAACTTCTTTAATAAGAAGAATAGTTTATCCTTATTTCCGATATTAACTCAGATTTTCGGTCGGTGAAATTTGCTATATAATAGGCAAAAATCTACATTTATGAAAAAATATGGTAAATATTAGAAGACGTAACCACATTTTTTTTACAAGGTTATATAACACGTTTGAGGTATAGTATGGGTAGTATGGGCTGTATGGCTGTGTATGGTACAAAATCTTTAACCCTGGTTAAAAATTTGCCAATTTGCCCCCTGTCGTCTAAACTGAATTACCTCCTGATCGGCACGCACGTTCAATGCATTTAAATACATTCATGATTTTCAAATTGTTTTAAAAGAATGAATGTTAATCTCCATATTTTTTTAATATTAATGCGTCGCTTGGTCAATCAGCATTCGGATTTACATTACTTTTACGAAAGATGTCTCGATTTACAGCAATATCAAATATTAATTTTTATCATATCCAACTTTATTCATAAACCTTTCCTCAATTTTATGCATTAATGAGTCAAAAACGCAAATTCCAAGAATCTACAGTACAATGATCACTTAGACGATATTAAAAATGTTGGCATTATAAACAACTGATTTACAAATGTCTAGTATGTTGAGTGAATTTATTATTAATTTTTTTTTGAATTTGAAAATTTGAATCTTAAAATTTTCTACTTTGAATCTAACATTTTTAAAGAAAAAATAAATTCAATTTATTTTATAAATTAAAAACTTACAATTATTATTATCATTAATTTGTTAAAAAAAAAAAATCTATTAACTTACGTACTAAATTTAATTAAATTATTATGATCCTACCCAATGTTCATGTAATCTTGTAACATATTCTGAAAAAGTACTTTCAGGTGTACCAATAAATTTATTACCTCTAGCAGCTACTATTCCATCAACAAAAGGAACGAAATACCTAAATAATAAAGCACCATCTCTTGGATTTTTTACTCTCTTTAATTGACCCAAATATTTTTCAAAATTTGAAAATAACATAAATACGCAAGGAAATTCTCTAAGAAATTTCTTTAATCTACGATCATTACGTGGTTTATCACTAGCAAGATAAATTATTGGAAAATTACGTTGTTCTGGAGAAATTGATTGTAAACATTTTTCTGCTTCTATCATAGTACTTGTTGAAATGAAATTTGAATTTGAAACTTCAATTTCTTCTAATTCATTAGGTGTTGATGAAATATCTTCAATTAATGATTTTGTAATATAATCAACATTTTCTTCAGCTTTTTGACCAAATTTTTTATCAAAGCCCATATCACCTAATCTTAAATGTACACCAATATATGAACCTAATCCACCTAATTGTTCAGATATTTTATCTCCAATATCAAGTAAAACAGGATGATTAATTATCATATTTTCTCTAACAGAATTAAGAAAATCAATATTTTCTTTAAATTTTAAATTAAATCTATTAAAATGATAAATTGAACCAAAATGTATAAGTTTTTCTTTACGTTTTTGTAAAGAACATAAATGAATTAGATGATCAAATTGATCATCTGATACTTTGGTAATATTTTCATCATCATAAAATTGAAAATCATATCTAGTTTCTTCAGCCAAAGTAAATACTTGACTTTCTGGTTTCGTAATATTTAAAAAAGAATAAAGTTCATTTACATTAAAATTTTGATCTTCACGATGAATATAACGAATATATTTTTTTATAAATTTAAAATCCATTAATTCTTCCCAATCCAATTGTGTAAACATACATTTTTTATCTTCAACTCCATTCTTTTTACAAGTTATCACATTTTTAGTCATATTACCAGTTATCATATTATATAATATATTATATGGACGATGTGGAATAATAGTTTTCTTTGTAAAAATAATTGGTGGCATAATTAATGTACGATTTAATACCCAAGATAAGAAAACTGCATTTTCAAGCATATTTCTTTGATTATGAAATCCACTATGTGGTAAATATGTCATATACCTTTCTTCATTAGATTCTGGTCCAAGACATGAATGAGAATTTGAAGATAAAATTTTGTCATTATATGATATTTGTTTCTTATTCGTTATTTTGTTATCAATATGTGGAAAACATGATATTATATACGAAATTGAAAGATAAAGTATAAGAAATGTTATAATAAAGAAAAAATATCTATGTCCAACTATTGGAAGATTCGAAGATGCCAACATTTTTTAGAAAAAAGAAAAAAGAAAAAAAAAAAAATAGAGAAAATAGGGAAAAGTTTTTTTTTTTTTATTTTTTTTTTTTAAAAAAAAAATGTATATTTAAGGTTGATACTAAAAAAACTGGTGTAACTTTAATTAGTAAATCTCTCGTTTTCAGCCTAAACGAATGGCTTAGATTACTGATTCTGACCTAGTAAAATGAAAAAAAGCCAAAATCATATGGAAATCCAAAGAAATCGGTGGAGATATATATATATATTTACATAAATACATAAATAACAAAATTAGCATACAGTTATATACGATGATTAGAAATTAAATTGTATATCAATTCCAAAAATTGTAAATATATATATAAGTGAAGTAAGTAACTTTGCACAAAAAAAAAAAAAAAATGATTTAATATACTGTATATGTACTTAAAATTTTCACCGGTAATAATCCGTTCATTCCCCTTAAGATCCGAATGTGGGTGACAATGCATTACCCCAAATAAATAATTTACTCCTCAATTATAAAGTCCAAATATGTTTTACAAATATAATAAAAATAATAGCAAATCATTATTTATAGTTATCCAATTATCTCTCTGAGAATTTATTAACGTATTTGATTTTGGTTTAAATCTGTTGTACTAATTATAAATTTCATAATTTACGCTAGATATTTCCGTATTAATGACTTTCGTAATTTATTAAATTACGAAAAATTTCTTTACAACTTTTTTGGATATACCCGTTATATATAATTAAAATGTGCGATCATTGCTAATGCGAGATCAGGAATTACTAAATATTACGAATATTCCGGAAAAAAATTTAATTGCACACAAAATATTAAATTAAATTTTTTTTGTTAGTAGATAATTCTTTTTTAAGAGGTTAATTTGTTTTCATTATTGCTTGTGTAATACGAAAAAAATGAGGTTAATAAATTCAACTTATTCTTATTCTCTCTATTGTACATTTGCATCAAAAAGTCCTCAGTCCAAAAAAATCAAATTGTCCGATTAATCATAATTTCTTTTAAAATAAGCAAATATAGTATAGCCAAAAAAATTTCCTGTTAGGATTTAGGAATTAATGGACGTATATGGTTATCACAGAGATCTCTGCGTACAGCCTCCTTGCCGTAGTTTTGGACGTCACAATTTTAAACATGATATAATGATGCGTCCGGATTCATAATGTATATTTTTAATACTATAAATATATCGCACATAGAGGTAAGACAGAAAGGAGTGGTGTCGGGTTAACCAAATAAGTATGGTATAGCATTAAAATATCAATTGAGTATGGTTTAAAAATTATACTATACTCAGAAATGAGTATTATTTTATATATTACTTTAAAATAATACAGGTATTATTATTACAACTAAGTTTTTTATACACAAAGTATTAGAAATTTATATCTTCGGATATTGTAAAATTTTTGATTAATAACATTGCTTAATCAGCCAAATTTAATTGACGCTCCTTTTCACAATTAGACAATTCCATTACACGGATTTTAGCTTCACGCTCCCTTAAAGCAAGCTTACGTTCTTTTAATGCTAAATCTTTTTCCCAGTATTCAAGTTCTTTGAGCTTTAAAGCCAACTCATTCTCTTTATTATCTTCTTTGTAATCGCTGTCTTCAAAATCTTCTTCAATATCAGAATCAATCACAATAGTTTTTTTGCTTTTTTTTCTTATTATTATTGGATTGCCTATTTTGTTTATGTTTTACAGAAACAGATTTTGTCGTATTTGATCTTTTAGTTTGTATATGAGCTAATTATAATATATGATAAATAAATTAAAATTAATTAGTTTAAATTTAACTTTCAATTTTTGATGTTATTTTAATATATAATGTTACCTTTACGTTTATTTGACTGAACATTTCGTGCAATAATCACATCCCCGGTTAGGTATACTATATATCACTTGTTGGAGGATAATCGATTGGAACTAGTGAGTGAATTATTGTTTTAACAGTTATATGTTTTGTAATATAAATTTCTGTATCTTCTTCTGATTCAGAAGATATATCATTTGGTAGCTGTATAATATGTTAAAATAATATTTTATTATTTATTATTTGGATTACTCTAAACATGATTCATATAAATATACCTCAATAAGCTCATCTTCATAAATGATATCTTCTTTATTACAAAATTAGTATCCAGTGATAGAGTGAGACAACTTTATTTGTGTGAAATAACAAGCAAGATAATATTCTTTTACACTCTCACGTGAGATAGCTTTATAAATAAAATTTTTTTCTCGTAAAACAAGTAAAAATTATATTTTTTTTTGCATAAAATAAGTAGAAATAATGTTTTTTTCGTATGAAATATTATAAGTGAAGATATATTAAGAAGCTCACATAAAACAAGTGAAGATAATATTTGTGTGCGGTATACTGGCGCTATTACATACAATACTTATTTGGTTAACTCCTTTCCGCATAGTGTCACGACTGTCACGTGGGCAAAAAATTATAAATATACGACTGATGATGACTATGATGACACTGATTAATTAACTTTTTGATAAAATGGACAAACTGGAAAAAACTGATAAAATAATGTTTGATAAAGTAGTATTCGAGTTGGAGTAGGAGAACAAAAAACTCGTCAATAGAACTGCGTTAGAAAAGTGGATTTCTGACGGGTGTCCCTTTGAAGAAGACGAAGACGTTTTAGATAATCATAATTATTTCAGTTTAGTTAGAAGCTTTACATTGCCTCAATAAATGGGAAGTATTATTTATTTGGTATTGTAATTTTTATCTACACTTAGACTTAATTAAATCCGAAAATGGCGCTGGCGTTACTCAATTAGGATCAACAGGTATTTTTAGTAATGTTTTATTTGATCAATAAAACCAAACTCACAGTTTTTGTTAAGGAACCGGCGGAAGTAACTCTGTCACTTGTAGAGGACAAGAGATTTGAGACAACTAAATCTGTTGAATCAAATCATTGGGCGAAACAAGAATCTCATCATTAGAGAATTTAATGGTCAGAAGTTGCGTTTGGATCCTCCACTTAATGTTGGAGATTTAGTTCACAAGGAGGGATATTTATATTAAGATGGTTTAGAGCAGTGGCTTATTTTAGCGATCATTCATTATATTCTCATTTTTTAGATGTTTATTTTAACAACTGCTGTACTTTTTAAAATCTTTTGTCTGTGTATCTTCTTCATTATATTCTGTAATTAGCAAATGGAGCTGTGTAAAATTTGTTGAAATAGTAATAAAAAATTTACAATTAATGCTCTTTATTGCAAAAATAAATACGAATTTACTATTATCTCAATTTCACACGCACAATGGCTCGATATAGGCGAACAATAGATACTTTATTGATAATTTGCAATGCTCAAAGCGAAAAAAGATCTTACTCTTAAGAAATATTATGACAATCTTACGTTGCACAACCCTATTGTTTTTTCCATGCGATTTTAGTGATCACGTTCCATGTTAATTATTTAGCATATAGAATATGTGGAAAAAAGAATGACACGCGCTATCTGCGCAGTCAAAATGCAATGCCATGCATTCTTTCCGAAAAAATCCGCTGCGGCGTTGCTGAACGCTTACCATAATAGGATAATATTATTTATCGCGTTTTTTATAAATTTATATTAAAATGGCCAACCTATACGTTATTGGACTTTTCGATTCTCCATCACCATCATACAAGAAATATTTTCATTAATTAACATGAATACATCTGAGAACTACCCTGGTCAAAATAGTAAGCCTTAGTTTTTAAGTTGTTCTAGTTTCTTATATTTTAAGAAAAGTGACTGCTGTTGTAATTGTCATTTGTAGTATGGAATATTTAAATTGTTTTATTTAATTAGTAACGAGGAAAATATGTCATAAGGAAGATTCTAAAGAAGGAAGAAATAAAAATTATGTCACAAATCAGTAAATACCACGTTCCTGAATCAACTTATCAAATTAATTAGGTAAATTATATTTTATCTAACGGCCTAATAAATTATGACAATAATCAATGGCTTGTTACACTTTTCTGTGAATTTTTTAAGTCTTGAGACTGAATGGTTAATGGTTGGAATTGAATATTGATTCCTTTCAATCAGTTAATGATTTGTTTTTAATATAACTAAATTGCGTTTATCTCATATTAATATATTTTTTTAATTTAAATTAAGGTGCATGAAGTTTTGCTTGATAAATCATGAGCAGAGATGATGAAGTGGGACTTTTGTCGAATAATGTTTTTTCGTGTTCATCAGATTGGTCTGCTGGACTTTGTTGAATAATGTTTTTTGTGTTCATCAGATTGGTCTGCTGAGATTTTGTTGAATAATGTTTTGTGTTCATCAGATTGGTCTGCTGGGACTTTGTCGAATAACGTTTTCAATAAAATTCTAAGTTATCGCAAAAAGAAAGCTCTTAGGTCATTTTGTGAATACAATGAGCGCGTGTTTCAAATTGCAATTGAACTATTGCTGCAGCCCATAATTATACCGAAATGCAGTCAATCGTTAGTAAGAAAAAAAGAAAATAAAAAATATGCATTTTCTGATGTATTTATTTTTGAAAGACTATTTAGTTCAATTTTAGAATTGAAGTTAATGAATTTGATAGGACTGTGAGCCCAAGCTTTAATAAATGGCCTTATTTTTTTTCACAAACTTACCTAGTTCAATAATTAATTTTAAAAATATAAAATACGCCTATATCTACAAAAATTACTCCAATTAAACATAGCTTACCCTGTGTAATGCTTTCTATATTAACATATATATAGAATATAAATATGTCACAACCAAATCTACCAAATACATCAACATTAATACAACAATTTTGTTAATATATAAATATGTTAAATATGCCATATTAAAAAATAATTCCCATATCGTTAGCGTCTAAAGATCCAAGCACCTGGCGACTTTGGCTTCGAGTTACAACATTTGGACCTTTCTGAAGCAAATACCCCTTATACTTAAATTCGTTGTCATCTTTTTTTCAGGAATAGGTTCATCATCTTTATCATCTTCATTGGTATCATCAGCAGTCATCATAGGTTTTTTAAGAAAAGGTGCATAATGGTTATTAGATGCGAGATCAATCATGTATGCAACAGATTTAAGCAATGTGGGATTTGTTGATGCACTCGTAATAGTATTTGATACATATAGTCGCCCATGATCTTCTCCCTCTACTTTCACTACTTCCCTTTTAAAAAACCAAGTTTGATCGTATGTTGATAGAACACCATACCTATTTTTGTAAAAAGTAAATTAATATCAAAATCTATCAAAAAGTTGGACATAACAAAAGAAGAAATATGATTTTTTACTTTAAATTATTAGCACACATGTAGCCGTAAACTTGATTTATGGAACCAAATATCGAAGCATTATTAGAACAAACATATGGCCCTTCTTTAATTTCTTTTTCCTGTTCGTATAATGTGATAATATCTTCATTAGGAAGTACTTTTAAAACCCACTTAGTTTTGCATTCCCAAACCATGAGTAGTACCATGTTGCTGTTAACTATTATAAAATCTGGTTGACCGACAATGCTTTTCAAAGCACGACCATCTAAGAAAAGGATTGATCGATCAAGTGGAGTTAAAGTCTCATATATGTTTATATCTGATGCTGTACAGATATCTTTTTCACATGTGACTGTACGACGCTTGCTAAATGTTGGTTTTTGGTATTCCTTATCTACCTCCGGTTGCCATGCTAGCACTTTTTGTTCAAATCCTGCCCAATTTATAATTTCATCAGGAAACCGTAATTCTATGGATTCAGTGCATGAATTTGACTTATTACGCAAATTTAGATAAGTCAGATTTGGTAAAGTATTGTTAACAACCGTTGACAAAGAAATTACTTCAAAAGGCTTCTTTTTTGTTTGTGGTTGACCATTTTCCTTCTCCTCAATTGCAGTTCGTTTTCGTTTCTATATTTTTATATATATAATGAATCATATAAACAATACCAAGAGTTTCTAATAATATTATTACTCACACCTCCACATTCCTCAATTATCCCCTGCCAGTATGTACATAGACCCTTGCCTTTACGTTCTGATTTTACCTGTTATGAAACAATGCATTAATAGTGCGTTTTTTATTTAGTAACAAGGGAAGGTACATAACCAATTCCTCCTCCAGAATCAGTAGACCCTTATTAACAACAAAAATTAGGACACCTGAACCAAAAGCAATATCTTAATCCAGTAATTCCCACTAATTCAGAAGTACCAAATCAGGGGTTGCCCTAGTTTTTGCAAAATAAAATAATACGCACCTTTTCTTTTAAAAAGACAAAAATCTCATTATCTAATTGCAACTCTGCTGTTTTTAAGAATTGATCAACCCAAAATTCATCAAGATACCGCCAGTCATTTGAAAATGGTGTTGAGGCAACAATTTCGTTATGATAAACCCTTAAAAAACCTTGATATGAGTGCTTTGAATACCTCTCTAAATAAGTAACAACAACTAAAAATAAGATTAGATAGATTTTTATGTATCTTAGTAAGTTTTTTGTATCGTTAAAATCGCAGACATCAGGAATTACCAGAATTGGTAGGGCGATTTTTGGAAGCGCTGGAGGTGTTCATGGTGAACTTTGTTCTTGTTAATGGCGAATGGCGAAGTTAATGGTGAATGTTGAAGTTAATGGTGAACCTTGTTAAACTTGTTGTTAACAAGAACAATATTGTCTCCATGAGCGTCTTATATATAATAGTATTACTTAGCAATTATGACTTGAACTGACATCTTAATGCGAAAAAAATTAAGCATTTTATGTCAGTCAGACTCATTATTAGCATAAAAAAAATGAAATACGAGAATAAGATTATCATTTAGATAAACTGTGTATCATTTTGCATCATTACCAAATTGATTCGTTTATCACACATGACTCTCAAAGATGATGTGTAATAGTCGTATGCATATTATGATTCGAAATCGTATAACCGCAACGCAAATTTGGTTCATATTATTACTATCGGCGTCAAATAAATTGGTAGTAATTTTATGAAATATTATGTCATTTTAAATTGTAATAAGTATTACATGTCTATAAAATTGATATACTGAGTCATGAATGGTAATAAACGATCGAATTATTATGCCAATAGTGAGTTGGACTGATATAAAATGCTTAATTTTTTTGCACTAAGATTGTCAGTCCAAGTCACAATGCTATGTAATATTGTTATACATAGGTCCCTCATGGAGACAATTTTATTCTTGTAAAAAAACTTCAACGATTCAGAACTTCAACGATTCAGCATTAACTTCAACAATTTAACAGGATCCACTATTAACCATGAGAATGGTATAAAACTATCTAATCTTTTTTTTAGCTGTTTGTCGTTTCTTATTTAGAGAGCCATCCAAAGCACTCATATAGAGGTTTTTTAAAGGTTTGTCGGGATGAAGTCGTTGACTTAACACCAATTGTGAATGACTGGCGGTATCTTGATAATTTTTGGGTTGATCAATTCTTAAAAACAGCAGAGTTGCAATTAGAACTTATAACTTACAATCTATTAATTAAATAAAGAAATTTAGTTAGTTTAAATTATATATAAATATTGTAACAATAAATAATAATAGAATTAAATAAATAACAAAAAGAGATTTCTCTCTCTTTGAAAGAAAAGGTGCGTATCATTTCCTGGTTGGATACTTCCTGATGCACTTATCTAAATACAGATTGCGTGTAACATTAAAGAATTTTTTTTTTTTTTGAAACATTCAAAAGAACATTTGGCTCAAATTATAAATTGTCTCAGCCAAACGGTATTTATCCCCAATACAAACTAACTTTGATGAAAAATCCTTATCTGTCAAGCTAAATTCGAATCAAAAAATGTCTACATTTTTTTTTATTAAAAAATTAATTTTGTTTTTTTTTAACTCTTGGATTTCGTAATTGCAGGAATATATTCAAAATATTAAATTGTTTCGTTCTAGGTACTGGAACTATTTTCTCGATCCCTCTTAGCGAAAAAATTCCTATTAATAAGGTTGAAGTTCCCATAAAATCGTTAACTATCGATTTCCTCAAGCAGTATATCTATGTGAACGGAAAAATAATATTCTTAAAGACCTTACTAATGACGCTTCTAACTGGATCTTTGGCATGTTAATGTCGAAGAAGTTTTGAACATTTTTAACGATGATATTGTGCAAAAACTTGGAGGAAATAAGATTAAACCTAATTTCATGTTTAGTGACTATTTTAGTGATCAACCTCCAGCGGGAAAAATTCACCGCTCGTCACCACTGGTAAGTGTCTCCTAATTTTTTATTTCTCAAAAAAAGATAATTTCGCTATCTGTTTTCTATATAATATATTGATCACCTTTTCTCTGCTTACTTTGTACTAGATCAAGATGTATCTCATGTCATTGCAAACCTTGGCTATCTGCCTCGACAAGGTACGTATAAGTTGGTGTTCTTTAATAGCAGTGTTCTATTTCTAACTATCAGTCTTTTTCAGGTGGCCTTGGTGGTACACTGCTACCTCTTGTTATGAAAGTGGGATATATCAATGAAGGTGTTAATCTTAATGGTCGTGATCGTGAATTAATTAGTCTAAGATTTGATATTATAAAATCTCTGATTAATGAACTTAAATATAGAAAAGTCATACTTGTTCAGGCACCTCCCTTTTCTGGAAAAACGTCAACAGCCCAAATTTTGGAGGAAGCCTTGGTTAATGCGCCAGAATATTATAATCACAGAGTAATACGAATTTCATTACTTTGGAGATCACATATTAATTGATACAATTGGAAAGAAATGGAAGAGTATTGTCGGAATAAGTTGGGAAGAGTGGACAGAACAATGCAGAAAAATTCCATCAATTTTGATAGTAGATGAGGCTCATCTGATTTACGGGAAGGATAAAGAAGTTAGTAATAAAGAATCTGCAGATAAAGAATCTGCAGATCAATTCTGGGCGACTGTTAAAAATCTCCTTCAAGAAGTATCATATTTAAAAATTATAATGTTTCGGCCTATGGATATAGAAGTTCTAACTATGCAGGACTCACGACTCCTATCAAATTACCGGAAATAAATTGCAAAAGTCTTATTGACATCAATTTTTCCCAAGGCGAGTTAAAAACCTATGTTAAGAATTACTGTAATAAATGCTTCAAAATTTTAAATCAGCAAGACGTCTTAGAATTATACGAATATATCCGAAAGGTAACAGAAGGACATGCGGGTTTGGTTCGCCACATTTTGGGGTCTATAGAAAATGCATTAAAGAATAAAATTGAAGAACTAAACTGGAAAATAATATTCAAGTACTTAAATTCAAAGGAATTCGATTTATCTATCTATAACAACTGCCGCGCTGTACCAAATGTTAAATCACTTAATAGGAAACAATTAGAGTTATGTGAATTAACTTATTTAAAAGGAAAAACTTCTTTCTCAGATGATGAGGATGCCGTGTATCTAGTTAAAACTGGAGTCCTTATGGTTGTGGAGGATAATAGGTATTTAACTTTTGCAGCGCCCCTTAAGCGGGCATTTTTTCAGCAAAATTACGGAGTTAACAGTAGTATCGATATTACTCCCACAGATTTGTATCAATTTATTGTGAAGATTTTTACAGCAATGTGTAATGAACTAGGTGGGAACATTTTAAGAGAAACGCTTGGATTTGGATATGAAGGAAGAATCATGGAACAAACATGGCAGAAGGAATTTTATAGAATCGGTACACAGGTATTGGGAAGAGATCATTTTTTGTCATGTGAAGTAGGTTCAGTTTTTGGGTGTGAAGGAAAGATAGATTTCTATGTGGACAAGTTAGACTGGGCGATAGAACTTTTGAGAGATGGTGAAGATATGAAAAAGCACGCGAACAAATTTGAACCTATAGGAGGAAAATATAAAGAGATTGTTGAGTATGCAAAGAGTATAGCTATTATTGATATTCGCAGCGTAAATTTTACTGATAAACTCGCAGTGAAGCGAAAAATGTTCGAAAAATAAGGAAGGATTTCATATACGTGTCATACTCCAAAGATTTTGATGCATTTAAAATAGAGAGTTTGGGTAAAGATACTGTATTTATTAGGCCATCTCGAGATTAGTTTATTATTCAAATCAGACAAAGTAATATGTAACACGTTGTTTCTTTTGAGCAAAATGTGAAATAATAATAAAAATCTTGAAAAAAGGATAAAAAAATGTTTTTATTACATCTTTTCGTAAAGTAGTACATTAGAAAAAATATAAGTTTAAAGATAATGGAGTAGCGGATGTTTCAAGTCAGCGAAAAAAGATGAGGGAAATTATCATTTATATCCTTCACCTATTGATGTTAAACAAGTTTGCCGGATGACGTA
Source organism: Oehlia diaphana (assembly GCA_003833135.1). Classification (NCBI taxonomy): domain Eukaryota; kingdom Fungi; phylum Glomeromycota; class Glomeromycetes; order Glomerales; family Glomeraceae; genus Oehlia; species Oehlia diaphana. The sequence continues at coordinate 175,617 of QZLH01000010.1, forward strand.
TGAGTAGGTGCGCACTGCAGGGTTCACGCCTCGCATGAGACATGCTTCATTGCTTCAAGTAAAATTTGTCAATCTATAAAATATTGGGTTGATACTCTATTGGACATATACAATAATGAGTTAGGAACTTAGTTTATAGAGTTTTTTTCTGGAGGAAAAAAAGCATAAAATATGCTGCCGCCCCTATCTAGGTTTTCGTTGTTTTTACTATCTATCCATAAACCAATATCATCTAATGTAAATATAACCGTCTCTTCTTGATATTTCTCTGAATTTCCGTTGCGACGTGAAGATACATTTTCTCCGCATTAAGTCTTTTTTTCTTTTCTTATTTGATCGAAAAGTTGCTCTGAATGTTATTGGACCAGTATAAGTTATGAGTACATATATGAAATTATAAATTCCGGATAGCCTACCAGAACTTTCGGACGAACTTGCACGTGATTGACTTTCCACACTTAGCTGATCAGTTTCGACTGGCTGAATTCTTCGGATGACAGCAAGCGCATAATGTCGAATCATTTCATTCTGGAGAGCTTCAATCGAAGGATTGATCGAGTTTATTTCAGATGAAATTCTGCCAAATTTATGTTGTTAAACATTTATAAGATTTTCTGCGCCTCTGTGGCGTAGACCGTATCACGTGCAGAGATTTCATCGGAGATTTTCTTTATCTACAGCTATTTTGACGGGTTTTTTCAAATAAGTTCTTGAGAAAACCGTTCTCTATAAAGGAACCTTAACAAAACCAGTAACAAACTCAAGAGCTTGTTTAGACTCTTTTCTACTCGTTTCCTTGTTTGACATTTTTATTTAAAAATAATAAAATTTAATAAAAAGGATTATTTTCGTAAAAATGTGTTCAGGAAAGAGTTTTTTAAAAAAGGTGTTGGTTTAGTTTCAAACATTTTACCTTCTATAAATATTTCCTCTTCCTGTATTGACGCATGTGATTAAGAAGTCAAGAACTCCACTCTATTCATGCTAATATTAATTCAAAACTTGATACACTCACTACTCATATTGGTTACTTTTTGAATTTATTACCAGTGATAGATCTAAGCTTATAATGCCTCTTCATTAATATTTTTTATCATTGTGACTCAATGATTAATCCGAATCCATAATTATGTCCTATTTGCCGCAAAGATGGTAAATTTTCTAATTATGTCACGTATGTTATTTATTATTATTATGTAAAACTCGATCGTTTGTATTCTTACCATTATCTGTTATTACGATGTTAGTATCATATTAAATCATACAGCATAACGTCTTATATAAAATTGTTTGTCAATTTAAATTGTATATTACACAGAGTTAATTTTAATAGAAAATTCGAGATGCGATCTTCAAGCATGTGATGACCAATTAATGATTAAAATTATTCTCGTGTTTCAAATTTTTTTGCCAATAATGAGTCTGACTGACATAAAATGTTTAATTTTTTCGCATTACGATGTCAGTCCAAGTCATAATGCTAAGTAATATTATTATATATAAGATGCTCATGGAGACAATATTGTTCTTGTTAACAACAAGTTTAACAAGGTTCACCATTCACTTCACCATTCACCATTAACAAGTACAAAGTTCACCATGAACACGGACTCCAGCACTTCCAAAAATCGCCCTATCAATTCTGGTAAATTCCGATTTAACATGATGTCTGCGATTTTAACGATACAAAAATTTACTAAGATATATAAAAATCTATCTAATATTATTTTAAGTTGTTGTTTCTTATTTAGAGAGCTGTTCAAAGCACTCATATCGAGGTTTTTTAAGGGTTTACCATAACGAAATTGTTGCCTCAACACCATTTTCAAATGACTGGCGGTATCTTGATGAATTTTGGTTTGATCAATTCTTAAAAACAGCAGAGTTGCAATTAGATAATGAGATTTTTGTCTTTTTAAAAGAAAAGGTGCGTATTATTTATTTTGCAAAACTAGGGCAACCCCTGATTTGGTACTCTGAATTAGTGGGAATTACTGGATTAGGATATTGCTTCTTGGTTCAGGCGCCCTAATTTTGTCGTTAATAAGGGTCTACTAATTCTGGAGGAGGAATTGGTTATGTACCTTCCCTTATTACTAAATAAAATAAACGCACTTATTAATAATGCATTGTTTCATAACAGGTGAAATCGGAACGTAAAGGCAAGGGTCTGTATATATACTGGCAGGGAATAATTGAGGAATGTGGAGGCGTGAGTAATAATATTATTAGAAACTCTGGTATTGTTTATATGATTGTTTATTATATGATTCATTATATATAAATATAGAAACGAAAACGGAATGCAGCTGAAGAGAAGGAAAACAATCAACCACAAACAAAAAAGAAGCCTTTTGAAGTAAATTTTTTGCCAACGATTGTTAACAACATTTTACCAAATCTGACTTATCTTAATTTGCGTAATAAGTCAAATTCATGTACTGAATCCACAGAACTACGGTTTCCTGATAAGATTGTAAATTGGACAGGATTTAAACAAGAAGTGCTAGCGTGGCAACCGGAGGTAAATAAGGAATACCAAAAGCCAACATTTAGCCAGCGTCGTACAATCACATGTGAAAAAGATATCTGTACAGCATCAGATATAAATATTTATGAGACTTTAACTCCACTCGATCGATCAATCCTTTTCTTAGATGGTCGTGCTTTGGAAAGTATTGTCGGTCAACCAGATTTTATAATAGTTAACGGCAACATGGTACTTCTCATGGTTTGGGAATGCAAAACTAAGTGGGTTTTAAAAGTACTTCCCAACGAAGATATTATCGCATTATACGAACAAGAAAAAGAGATTAAAGAAGGATCATATGTTTGTTCTAATAATGCTTCAATATTTGGTTCCATAAATCAAGTTTATGGCTATATGTGTGCTAATAGTTTAAAGTAAAAAATCAAATTTATTCTTTTGTTATGTCCAACTTTGATAGATTTTGATACAATTAATTAATTTTCTTTTTATAAAATTAGGTATGGCGTTCTGTCAACATACGATCAAACTTGGTTTCTTAAAAGGGAAGTAGTGAAAGTAGGGGAAGAAGATCATGGGCGATTATATGTATCAAATACTATTACGAGTGCATCAACAAGTCCCACGTTGCTTAAATCTGTTGCATACATGATTAATCTCGCATCTAATAACCATTATGCACCTTTTCTTAAAAAACCTACGATGACTGTTGATGATACCAATGAAGATGAT